>CM065658.1:8088568-8390964 GCA_033220385.1 Triplophysa yarkandensis | reverse complement strand
AATATACACAAGTTGTTAACAATATACTTAATACATTTAAAAGCTTTTTTTGTAATTTTTTCATGTTACGTTGTTTTTATCTTATAATAGATACTAACCCCCTGGATTGGGGTTTTATTTGTCTGTATGTGTCTTGAAAAACAAAATATAAAGTGTAAGGAGTACTATTTTACAAGTTATATATTAACGTAACTTCTATCTGTCTATTAGATTGTTAGCTTAGACATCACCATAAATTAACATTGAATAAAATGAACCAATCTCAAATTAAAAGCTTGAAAAGATATTTTACCCCAAAATAAAGATTTGAATCATTTATATAGCCTCATTTTATTCCAAACCTTTAGGACTTATATTCTTTAGCAGAACAGAACATAAACATAAAGAACTAAACAAAAGTGCCCCATTGACCTCCATTGTAACACAAAACATTCTTAAAATATCTTCTTTTTTCTGCTGAGGTTGAACAATTTTGAAGGAATTTTCATTTGGGGTGAAAGGCCCCTTATTAAACTGCTGAGCATGGGATATTTCTTTGAGAAAAAGACAAAAATTGTTTAAATTAGCCATGCCTAACTAGGGTTGGGAATCTAGGGGTACATAAAGATGCAATTTGATTCAGATTCAGTTGGCTTTTAATTACACGGATCAATTACGCACATTTTAATTCAAATAGCCTTTATTAATAAAATGCATGGAAGTGGTTTGATGGGTCAACTGTTAAGTCAAAGGTTAAGTTACATTTGCCAATATTGCACAGAACCAACTGGAAAAATATGATAGTCCTTAGTGTCCTGTCAACATACAGAATGCAATAAATGAATGCAAACTTCCACATGTTATAATGACTGGGCATCATATACTATCCGGCTGCAACAGAGGTCCACCTTTTCTTGTTATTGTTGACATTTATAGGATCAATTTCTGATCATTAATGGATCTGCATGGTTTTCCCCCGTATCCCTATCCCCTAACACTGGAAGCATTATGAGAACGGCTGTCAAAATGTAAAATATTTTAACAATTTTATCTGTACTAAAGATCTTCCTGTAATAGCACACCAGGGCAAGAGAATGAAACACAACAGCAAAGATTAAATAAGGCCAAACAATCCTTCACGTAACTCTGTCTATTTCGAATATGCGTGTGTTGTATCAGGTCTGTTGCAGAGGCAACCGAAGTGAATCTCAACATGCGTGTTGGTCTGCACACGGGCCGCGTGCTGTGCGGCGTTCTGGGACTGCGCAAGTGGCAATATGATGTTTGGTCAAATGACGTGACACTGGCCAACATGATGGAGGCGGGAGGTCTGCCTGGGTCAGTCATTCAACACATTAGCAAGCACCTTTAAAAACATGTCTTACCATTTCTTTCCAACCGTGATTCACATATAAAGCAGATAGGTAAAAGAGCCATAATTTGCCTCTCCTCCGACAGGAAGGTTCATATCACCAGGGCAACACTGGAATGTCTGAATGGAGATTATGAGGTGGAGCCGGGTCTCGGCCACGAGAGACACGCTTTCCTCAGCAAACATGCCATTGAGACTTACTTCATCGTGCCCTCACACAGACGCAAGGTACAAACACATCATCATCATCCCGCCAGTCATCTTTAAAGACACAGTGAAACAGCCCTCACAGTTTCTGTAATGTGATGATTTCTTTGAAGAAAATAGTTGGGTTCTTGATTCATCATCTACACCATCTGAAACATGGAAGATTTACCCAGAAATTACACTTATTTCCTTATTTACTCACCTTTTTGTCATTTCTACAATACACAATAGAAGATATTTTGAAGAATGCTGATAAGAAGAATATTTGCAGTCTTCTTGCATTCATTTGCAGTGGCTTTGCTTCAATACGATGGAAGTGAATTGGTGAATCATTTACCAAATTTCTTCAAAATATCATCGTGTTCTGAAAAAAATCAATCATACAGGTTTGAAATAACAAGAGTCTAAATGATAAAAAATTTGGGTTTTTGAGAAGCCTACCCTGAATTATTATTAACTATAATTAAATAGATTTTTTCAGTGTAAAATATTACAATAATTGAAATCCAACAGTTACTTTCTCTAAAATATCTTCAAATATCTTGTAGTAAGTTAATGTAACAAAACCGTATATCATTTTTTACACATAAAAACAGAGTCAAATATTTTGAGTGTAAGTTGTATTTTTAGACTCTTTACTGAAATGGAAATATGAATTGCAAATGTATGTAAGTCTGTGTTTAGTAGTACAGTAGCATGTATGACCTCGAAGCTATCAGCCATTCCAGAAGATGTGAATGCGTACCTCCGTTCAAACATACTCGAGATCCACAAGAGATTTCTTTTATAGAGTTTTGTATTTCATCTAATTCAATCTCACAGATCTAAGAGACCTACATAATGCGATGAAAAGAATTACGCACAATCCAAGAGGCTTTACACATCTCCGAGTCCATCTGGATGTCTTTACAAATAGCTTAGAAGCGTCTTCTGAGTTTTTTCAGTCACTTCCCCTTTCATCGAACAGTAGTTACTGCAGACATCTTCACAGCTTCAGTCCATTTTACCTTTTCTCTCTCGTTTTGCAGATTTTTCCAGGGCTTATCCTATCAGACATAAAGCCGGCGAAGAGGATGAAGTTTAAGACGGTCTGTTACCTGCTGGTGCAGCTCATGCACTGCAGAAAGATGTTCAAGGCTGAGATCCCTTTCTCCAACGTCATGACCTGTGAGGACGACGATAAGGTGTGTGATCATATGCATGTGTCTAGCCTTTCAAATCTAAAAAAAGTCAATGTTACCCAGCAGTGCTTGTACAACCCCTTTTATATCGATGAACTTGTGAATATGATGGCATCATGACATCACAACCCACCAGTTGCCATTGATAATTGGCCAGTGCTGCTTTGTTTTCACCATTTGTTTCTTGAAAGTGCTGATATCAACATTGTAATCGATAATATCTATCGTTTGAGGTGAGCGATTGATTGTGTTGAGATGCAATCAAAACTGCATATTTACTTTTATCATGGTGTGTTACTGAGCGAGTGTGTTATGACTTGTATCAGTGCATAATTAAACATCTTATCACCATCGCGTGTGTGAAATATGCCGAGATGTGTTAAACACCCATCTGTCACCATGTAAATTTAAATGCACATGCTGGTTCTGCATTATGAGACATTTTCAAAGGATTTTTTAACTCTACTGGTTACCGCTGTTTTCAAAGACCTTGTCCTTTAAGACTGTCCTCTTTGTAAGAAAGTAAAAGCATGTGTGACCTTGCCTGGGCAAACCAGGCTTAAGTTGGAAAGTTGAATTCTGAGAAAAGTTTCCTTCTTTGTGTAAATTTACTTTATCTATATAAAAGTAAATATCTAAAAAATAACTTTAGCTGGGTTATCGCCGGAGTCACACATAGAAGAATAAGGGGATTTTTGGATTTAATTGATTGAATTACTAATGGATGCTCATGATAAAATTAAGTAATTCCACCAACCCATTTTTGTCGATATATTGTAGTCTGAAGGGGTTGTCTTGCAATGAGAAGTGTTGTTTTTTTTATATAAAATATTGAAAGCAATTTGAATATGGAGAAATGTGAATGAGCGTTAAAATTTTCCTACACTTGTTTGGTTGTCCAACCTGATCAACATGATTAAATTATGTTTTGTTAAAAAGTTTTGTTAAAACAACTTCATTTAATTGGCATTTAATTGGAACCGATGTTCATAATAAAATGAAGTTATTCCATCAACCCATTTTTTTTTATTGTAGATAGGACAGGGACTGGACATCTATAAGATGTCTGATGAAGATCCAAAGGTCTGGAAAACATAGATGACATTCTGATAAACATACCTCTGTTTTACATATATTTTAAATCATTAAGAATTTACAGACATCATTTCAGATGAGCAAATAATGTCTTCCAGAAATAAATGTAGACAGTTCCCAGAAACTAAAGTTTGCTGGCCATAAAAGAGAGACATCATTTTTGTAGCATATGTAATTGTAGTGTGCTAGAAGTGCTAACACATGTATTTTGTTTCCAGAGACGAGCGCTACGGACAGCTTCCGAGAAGCTTCGCAATCGCACCTCGTTTTCGGCGGGGATGGTGCAGAACTCCCCCGGAAGCAGAGTGAATCGTTACATAGGCCGTCTTATAGAGGCCAGACAGACGGAGTCCGAGACAGCAGACCTGAACTTCATCACCCTCACATACAGGAACAGAGAGAGAGAACAGAGAGTGAGTACAGACATAGGTGCAGACGCAATGGATTTTGGGTAAACGAGGCAGACGGGGCTTGTCACCCAGAGGCTGCCATATCAATCAAGCTAGAATCAAAGATGAATGAATTTCGTATGTTATATTTAACTTATTCTACCCTACAATCTAATTTATGATGTGACTACATTTAACCAATTGTTAAGGACTTTTAGTTCCTGATATGCATTTAAATCACCTTGTGCTGAGATATGAAGACTAGATTTGAAAGTGGGACATCTGGCCCCGGCCATCTACGTGTTAAAGGGGTGACTTGGCGAAATGCAAGAGAGATAGGGTGAAGGAAATACCTTTTCCCCCGCATTGTTCTGTTGTGCTTCGTGACTCCTGTCTCCTCACTTTCAACCTCCTCATCTCCCTCTTCCTTTTCTCACTAGTTCTCTTTCTCTCTCCACACTCACCGCTCTCCGATTCCTCCAATCGCCGATTCATGTGAGATGTCCGCCCACCCTAGCAGAATGGGGGCAACAGTAATGATTTGGGAATATCTGTCACAGGCGCAGCATCTCTGCGGCTCTTGTCTCTCACACACACAAAGGGTCATGAGCGCAAGAGCACGGTGGTTTTCCCTGCTCTCTGTGGGAGTATAATGACATTGCATCTGGCTCTCTTGAAGAGGGGGATGCTGGTTTTTATACTCTAATGAAGCTGACGCACAAATCTTTCGCAGGCAATGACATAAACATACCTTTTCTGTGACACCTAAGAGAGAAATGCCCCATATTCACACACACGCACGCACGCACGCACGCACGCACGCACACACACACACACACACACACACACACACACACACACACACATACACATTCACACACGCGCGGATACAAAGGTCTTTTTTCAACTTGTTTAATAAAGAAGATTAAAAAATTATTTCTTTTTTGTTAAATTTGTTTTACCATTTAAGCTTTTGATTTAGCATTTTAAATGTAAATTATTACTTGTACTTATCTGATGAAGTAATCTTTGATCAACAAAATTGCACATTTAACTTCTTTCTGTGAAAATGATATTTTCCGCTTTAAAATAGCTTGAATGTGACCCTACACATCATATTAATTGAGTATGCACAGATACATAAATATGCAAATTAGCTGCACTACACTCAATCACCCTTGACAGTTCCATACGCCACTTAAACTGAAAGTGAATCTAAGAGCTGAAACAGCATTGCAAAGATCATTTCAGGATGAATCTGTGCGATGTTCTCTGCCGACCCACAGGGTGAAATTAGTTGTTGTGATCGGTAACAGATTTATGACATCATAAACCGGTCAGTTTCCAACCACAATTTTTAAATTGTCTTTGGAAAAGTTTTATGAGGGAGATGCTCAGGTTTAAAATAACAAATTGAATTTTACCCAATTTAAAAACCTTGAAACTTGAACTACTTCACTACTTCATATTATACATGTGACCCTGCATGTGAATCATCTTTAAACTTTTTAAATACATCTTTAAACATTAAATTATTCGACACAAAGTCAAAGTCAAGTCACCTTTATTTCTATAGCGCTTTAAACAAAATGCATTCCGTCAAAGCAGCCGAATAACATTGATTTTTAAAGCAGTGTGTTCATAATGCAATATGATAGTTAAAGGGAGATCATCATTGAGTTTGGTGATGTCATCTCTGATCAGTTTAAATAGTGTCTTGATTTTCAATCAAGTCAACGATATCCCTGTAAATGAAGTGACCCCAAATAAACAAGCCAGAGGTGACACCGGTAAGGGACCAAAACTCCATCGGTTACAGAATGGATAACCTTGGGAGAAACCAGGCTTAGGTGGGGGGCCAGTTCTCCTCTGACCAGACGAAACCAGTGGTTCAATTCCAGGCTGGTGAAGAAACATCTGTATCCTGTGGTCTTATCCCGAAGGTCATACAGGGATCTGTATCCGGGGCTCTACTTGTCCTGGTCTACACCTTCTTTGAGAGCTGTAGAGGGCTTTTCTAGTTACCAATCCATCATCTGGTCTGGATACATACTGACTACGGATCTGGGTACAGCCTGGATCTTGTGGCTTGAGGGGAGAACTTGGCGCAGTTGGGGAATCATTTCTCCTCTGACCAGACGAAACCAGCAGGTCAATTCTAGACTGCAGCATAGTCGAGAAGAATCATCAGTTACGTATGTTCTTATGGTCGTCTGAGGCAAGGTCTTACAGGGGATCTGTATCCAGGGCTTTAGTTGTCCTGGTCTCTGCCATGCTTCAGGGCTGGTGGCGGCTTTTCCAGTTCCCAATCCACCATCTGGTCCGGATACCTACTGGATCCGGGTGACTGCAATGCCTTCTGATCTGAATACAGGCTGGATCTGGTGGCTTCTTTAACTCGAAAAAAAAGAGAAACAGACTAATATTAGCATAGATGCCATTTTCCAAGGATATAGCAAATATATCAGGTGTTGAGGAAAGTGTTCCCAGTTTTGCCACCTGTAGTTGACACAATGTAAAGAACATTTTGTGAGAATATAACTTTGATTTTTTTTAAATTGACTAAGACCAAGTCAAAGATGAAAGTAAAATGAATAGGTCAAATCATATTTTAAAGCTCGTTTTCTCAGAATTAGACTTTCCAACTTAAGCCTAGTTTTACGGCAGGGTCTCAAATATTATATTTGTATAAATTATATTGCAAATTGAAAAAAAAATTGTGCTGCGCGATTAAGCATTTTCAATGTCATTTAATGTCCACCATGGCCCACAGATTGAATGACAAGGGGAAATGACACTTGCAAATGACGGAGGACGACAGAATCGTGTTGATGTTGAACATTGTTAGCAGACACCCATTCTGGTGTTTAACAACTGATTGAATAATTGCTGTGATCTATCAAATTGTCTTTCTGCCTCTTTCTCTCAAACAGTATCAGCAAGTCTATGACGATGCCTTCATCATCGCTGTGGTTATCTCCCTCTTCCTTACATCATTTTTCGCAGTCGTCTATTTTCTCATCATCCCACAGTACGTAAATCACAAAAATCACTCAACACCTGCAGCAACAATATGTAGTAGTGCGCTCACAGACCACACACACCTAGCTTTTATTTTTCTAGACACATGCTCGGGTCACCGCCGCGTATGATACACACTCTGCATAATTATTAGCATATAACATGTCTCTCTCTCTCTCTGTCTCTCTCTCTCTCTCTCTCTCTCTCTCTCTCTCATTGTAGAGGTCTTCTGGTTATAATTCTGCTGGTTTTGTGCTTGTGCTTTCACATGGCAAGTGTGATGTACCTTCACATCACTCATGTGCAGGTAACGCACAATTAAACACACACTCACACAGAGGGTAATATTAAACCCATATTTCTGTTCTTACCTTATTTAGCAGCGCTCTCAAAGGCATCACGGCAGCGAATGTAAACCGTTAGTATTGGCTGATTAATATAACATGGTTACAGATTATTTCACAACATTCATTTACTTGGGCTTACTAAGGAAAGCATGCTCATATTGTTCATACCCATGATGCAGTATCCATCTAGAACACCTTAGCAACCATAGTGCAATGTACCACCCACTCACCTATTATACCACAGAAAACACCACTGCAACCATTGAGATGACCCTAGCAACCAAACTGCCCCCTGTTACCCTCTTTCATTACTCCCTACATTAGTTCGTTGTACAGTCCACTTGAAAAACAAATGAATGAGAGCGTTCTGACACCTTGTGCACTGAAAGCATTGCCGGCGTCATCTGCCATAACATGGAAATTTATTCAGGGCAAGTCTCAAAATGAACGCAGACATTGTTGTACACTTGTTATTGTGATGCATCATGGGAATGAATCACTGAGCTTAAATAATTTTTCCGATATAAATTAAGACACCACTTAAAATAAATGTCCCCTTAAGTAGTGCAACATTGCCAGTGTCTTGAACCAACATCCAACAAAAAAACCCTAGCAACTACTTAATATATACTAGCAACAACTGCAGCAATAACAACAACCTGCATTTCAGCAACCCCAAAAGACCCTAGTAACCATAAAATGTCAACTTTCAAATAATTGAACACCACGCATCACTCCCTAGCGACCAGAATGCCACGTCTTGGCAACCATTCACAACACTGCAGACATCACTGAAGTTAGAAAACACCCTAGAATCCTTCCGGTAAGAAGACCCTAGCCACCTTGTAGTAACCTTAGCAAAACTTGAAAATGTTCTAGCATACACATGTGACACCATAACAACCAACCCACACACCATAGCAACCACATACAAAGTCATGTCAATCAATCACCCCTTAGATACCATCAACAAAAACACTAGCAGCTACCTAGCAACACCCCAGCAACCCCTCATGGAATCCTAACAAACACCCTTAAATTTTCTTTAGCAAATGTTAAAATTAAGTTCTTTTCCTTCTGGATGTCACTGATATCTTACTGCATTTACTTTCTCTCTGTCTATTTAGTGCTCTCCTGACTGTCTGACCCTGCACATTAGAACGGTTCTGTGTGGGTTTCTGGTGCTGCTCATGTACTCCGTGACCCAGGGGTGTGTGGTGAGTGTGTGTACTGTAAAGGGTGTGAACAGAGATAGAAAATTGTGTAGCTTCAGTCTAGATACGGTCATCTTTAATCACCCTAGTCTATCTCCTGTGAGTTTCTATTCATTTTATTTTGATAAATGACGATACGTTGTCCTATTTGCATCCTGCATTTATAGATAAAGTTTTTTGTTCCGAGTTCTAATTATACTGCAGATGTATTGTATTGGATGGGACACATATGAAAAATAATGTCAATAATTCAGCATCTATTGACATATTATTTTCATTCATTGACCGAAAAAAGAGAAAACACAAATTAAAAATGAATACAAATAAAAAAAAATGACTGGACAAAATTATTTATTAAAAAAAGGTCACAATAAAATCATCATCACTAATTCTTTGTGCCTTGATATCAGTGTGGTAAACGCACATCCAATAGATGCATTAATGCAAACGCAATAAAAGGAGTTTCCATTACTAACACAACTATTTGCCACATTGCATGTGTGCATGTTCTCGTCTTTACACAGGCAGGGTGCGTGCCGTGGTCACTGGAGGGGAATTCCAATGTCTCCATGGTGACAGTCCTCAAAATCAACGGGACCACTGTGGACTTCGGTGTGTGTAAATATACTCCATATGTATTTTTATCGTGCGTGATGGCATCGCTGTCTGTGGCCCTGTACCTGCGCGTGTCATCGCTTCCCAAGATCCTCCTGCTCCTCCTTCTCAACATCCTCCACACTGTCGTCATGGAGACCAGTGGCTATCGAGAGGCCATGGGGTGAGTGTATCGAAACACAAATGTTATTGTTATTTTATATGTATGCATTGCATCTGTTTACAATCTGATGGGTTCCTGTATGTGTTTTTGCAGCGGTGGATTTTTCCATCCGCATGGCTATGACCCGGTTCTGGCAATGCTGTTGTTTTCTGGCGCTCTGGTGCTGCACTGCAGACAACTGGATCTAAAACTCAGACTGGACTACCTCTGGGCCACTCAGGTGGGTGATGGTGTGTACATAAATGAATGAGTCTTCAGATAATACAAACTCTGTACATGCAAACCCAGGATAATTGGAATGATATTCATTCACAAAGATTTGTGTGCTTCTTGCATAACTCTTTAAGGTACAAATAGCATTCAGCCCTGTTTACATTAACGGTCAAAGGGTTGTGGGACACTTACTCCATTTTGCATTCTTGTATTTCCACATTTTAGAATAATAATGGGTGCATCAAATTGATAAAATATAATAAAAAGTATATCATAAAGAACTATTGAAATTATGTTATAAATTAAAAAATTTAAAATAATAAAATAAAACTTCGAAACCTTATGGACTGAAATTTTTCTTATTATTTAAAAAACCTTTGATCAGAATGTGAATGACTTAAAATAGTTTAATAGACACAATGTAATAAAGCAAACATACATGTTTTTATTACAAAACTTACAAAACAGGTATTTTGAAATGCATGACTTTGACTGAATATTGAAGAAATGAATATTTAAAACGAGCTCTGAATAGATAGAGACCAAAAATCTTTAAAAGCTTCACAGAGTGAGACCTCAACAAGATGTTTGATAAAATTAATCAAAAAAATTTCTGCAAATTCTAGTCGAAAGGCGACTATAGTGCAGATGATCAAATATAACATTTTATTTAATTCCCATTAAATCCCCCGTTTTTTTTATTAAAAAAATTTATTTTTAATTTCTAATTCTCATTATTATTATGAAATGTATTCGACCAAATTCTTGGTTAAACTTTACAATAATTTTTAGTTAAGATATTTGTTAACATTAGTGAATGCATTGCCTTACATGAATTAACAATGAGCAATAAAGTATTTCATATTATATGCTATAGAAGTATTGTTGGTTGTTAGTTCTTTTAGCTTATGTATTTAATGTAGTTAATGTATAAGTTCCAAATAATGTCATACGTTTTATTTAACCAAAAAAACAGGACAAAGCGTTTCAAATTTACCTTATATATTTTTTGCCAAAATTAAATAAAGAAAGCTTCATGGTATCTCCATAGTAAAAGCATGGCACTAAAAATGCCAAGGTAACAGGTTCATTCCTAGGAATTGCACATACTAAAAATGAAGGTTTATAATAATTCTATTTAAGTTGCTTTGAATTTAAATGTGTGCCAAATACAATATTTGGGTAAAAATATATTTGAATAAAATTTCTTTACTTTGGCACAAACTTATGTAATTTTTTGTAGTTTTCTGTCTAACGTCACAGGGAATTTATTTTATGTGGACTAGGAAATATTACAAAAATAAAACATATTAACTTAAAAAAATCTTTTTATCTTAGGAAACTTTAAAGTAACTGATTAAAAATCCAACAAATAATTAAAATTTCTCTTAAATTTCCAAAGGTTTTTTAAGTTAACTTAATGAAGAAATTAACAATTGGATATGTAAATACATATGTACATATAGTTAAGAACTAAGTTGATTTACTTGTTTTTTACGTACATATAGAAACTGGTAAACACTATATATTTTTAAAGCTTTTTAATGTCCTCTTTTATTTTTATTTCTCTTAATTGTTTTAAGTTAACATAAAGTATTTTTTTATTGCTGTAAGATTCTTAAGTAAATGTACCTTAAATTAAGATTTTTCAGATCATTTTCTAGAAAAACATACAAAAGTGTTAAAATAATATTTATTGCATTGCATAGGCAGCCCATTGCTTAAAGATGAGAAGCATGAACCTGTGTATCACCCTTAAAGTAAAACACATGATATTCAGATGAAAGCACATGTGAAACGTGTGTGTTTGGAACACTTTGTGTGAATTTCCATGTGCAACCCATGGGATCGCATGTTAAAACCCATGGAATCACGTGTTAAAACCCATGTGATCACATGTCTTTCACATGTCACCATATGTTGTATGTGGGTTTCACATGGGAAATCACACAAAAGTTTTCACACGAAACACCTTCACACAAAAGTGTTTCAAAATCACACATTTCACATGCGATCACATGGGGAAAACATGGGAATTCTCTGTAAGGGGACAAAATACTTATTTTATGTAGTGCTAATAATGACTTTTCTAAACTAACAGACTGTA
This sequence comes from Triplophysa yarkandensis, assembly GCA_033220385.1. NCBI lineage: Eukaryota > Metazoa > Chordata > Actinopteri > Cypriniformes > Nemacheilidae > Triplophysa > Triplophysa yarkandensis. The sequence continues at coordinate 8,379,061 of CM065658.1, read as the reverse complement.
AAGATTTCAAGATAAAGGACACAATTCAGAATTTCCCCAAAAGGAATCTGGGCCACACATACACATCAGCATCAGCAGTCATTTCAGTTATAACAGCTCCATCTAGTGTTTTTTTTTTTTACTTTTAAAAGTCACAACTAAAAAATATAACTCTTTAAAATTAAAACCTTTGGGGAAATGTATGTATAACCATATACATAATTAATATTTCAATAAATATTAAGGCGTGTGTTCGTGTGTGTGTGTTTAGGCAGAAGAGGAGAGAGATGACATGGAGAAAGTGAAGTTGGACAATAAGAGGATTCTGTTCAACCTGCTGCCCGCACATGTAGCTCAACACTTTCTGCTGTCTAACCCTCGAAACATGGTCAGATTTCATTTATACTATTCATTTATGCTGGGCTTTATGTTCACGTTATGCCAGAAAGAAAGTTATACTAGGTTGTATCAGCAGAATTTTTTTGTTAGATCAATTAAAACAAAGTCAATACATTTTAAAGTCTCATTATTATTTACAATGATTTTCAAGCAACTTCTTAAATATGCAAACAGGATCTCTTTGGGTTCTTTTATTATAATACTAATTATTTTGGCTGTTTCAATGCCCAATGTCAACCCTTCATGGCAATGGGGTTGTGATCCAGCTGTTAATAGGGTGAGAGGTCAGCACAGATGCTTTGATGATACTGGATGTTTTGATAAAGTTTAGGAGATAGTATTGTGTGTAGTGTAAATGCTCAGCCTCGCCGTCTCACTGGCTTTTGTGATCTCACTGCCAAACTGCATTGTGAAGATTCAAATAGGATGAATGCGGCTACACTAGGCGCTTCACAGTTTCTATGTTTGATTTTTGCTCCATGTTTAACATGCCGCTCGCCTCTTTTCCTGCCCAAGATCCGACTCAGGAATTGATGTAATCAGACATCCTGAATTCTAAAGCAAGCCTCCTATTCTGAGCGTGGAGTTATTTTGTAAACAGTGGCACGGGGAAGTGAAAATCTGGAGAAAAGTTCACAAAACACAAACATGGCTGGATATTTACCTTTTGCATAGATCGCCTTTACTTATTGTTGTCTTGCAAACCAATCATTTCTCCGGATTGTGTTTTTGTGATTTTGCCTGTAAATACACAGTAAAGTTGTTTTTCTTTTTTTTATAAACAAAATTATTCAACACAATGTGAGGAACATTCTGTGAGAGTAAAATAGATTGACTGCGTAAGAGTAGGTCAAAGATTAAAATTATAGTGCAATGAATTGATAAAATGACATTTTCATCCTCGAATTTCATACTTTTTAATTATCATGTTAGTTAAGGAGATAGTCTTCTCTAATTTCTGCCAAAGAAATCTCAGTAGCCAGCATTCTTCCAAATATCTTTCTTTGTGCAACCAAACAGATTTTTGATTCACTATACCTTTAAGATTTCTTGCCCTGTTTTGTGAAGAAATTTGAATTAATAGTTGACATTTTCATATAGGTACTAAATATGATATTATATAAAAACCATTGCATCCATTCAGTTCATTAGAGATCCCTGTTGTTTGACGAAACACATGTGTTTTTTTGGTTTGGTAAGACACATTTAAAAAAAAAACATGTGTGTGCTATTTGTATTTTTTTTATCTTTTTATTTGTTACTGTTTGTTCAATGTAGAATGCTCTGTGGCTTTACCAGTAATGTGTTTACCTTAACTTAAGAAAACACTCGTCTTTCATCATCTGCTAATTTTAACTTGCTCTTAATATCCTTTCAATTTAAAGGCAGAATTTTTTATTCAAATTCAACAGTATTGTCCAATGTTAGAACTAATAACTGCAGACTTATCTTAATATGTTGCTCATGAGCTGACAACAGTAACACATTCGGCAGTATCATCCCCCAAGGGTCTTACGACTCTTTCTTCTCTTTCACTGTTCCAGGACCTGTATTATCAGTCTTATTCTCAGGTGGGCGTCCTGTTCGCCTCCATCCCGAACTTTAATGACTTCTACATTGAACTGGATGGAAACAACATGGGTGTGGAATGCCTCCGGCTGCTCAACGAGATCATCGCTGACTTTGATGCGGTGAGAATGTCTTGTTTTCTAGCCTGAGAATTGTGATTTGGCTCAGTGTGCAAGTTGCCTTAATTCTACTCTAGGCCTCATTTATTTATCCATCATTTCTCTCTTTATCTCAACGCAGCTGATGGACAAGGAATGTTACAGAGACATTGAGAAGATCAAAACTATCGGCAGCACGTACATGGCTGCGGTCGGACTTGTGCCAACCACAGGGTCCAAGGTACATGAGGCCTTGTTCCAAAACTTAGAGATTTTTTTTCCTGCAAAAGACAAAAGTGGATATTTTGAAGAAAGTTATTAAGCGGACAGCAGTGGCACCTATTTACTATTATATGAACACAAAATCAATGCAAGTTGTAGGTGCCAGTTCCCAACATTTTACAAAATATCTTCCTTTGTTTTATGCAGAAAAAGTGGGTCATACACGTTTGAAATAACAAAAGGGCTAACAATGCTAGAGTTTTTATTTTTGGGTGAATTTTAACTTGATCTTTATCAAAATACAAATCACAAACCGATAAAATAATCTTTTTTGATTTATTTTTGCTGAAAAAATGTTTTTTCTAACCAACTTATTGTTATATTTTAGAACTATATTTTAGAACTTTAGACAATCATAAATATTAATAAAGTTAACTAAACATATAAGTTAAAACAAACAAAAAGAATGTAAATTGAATTAAACAACATATTATTTGGATAAATTATTGCATGATGACCTTTTTCATTATTTAAACTCTTCAGAATCGAGCAACATAATCATTTATATAGAATTATTCTACTTTTTCAATGAGCTGTTTGCAGTGCATTATGGGATATCTGGGTTATATGGGATTAAGTGATCTATCTTTTGGAAAAGTCTTATGAAAGGAGGCACTCTCTGTAGACGGCGGACCAGTATGTGTGAGGTCTACAGAAGAAGAAAAAACATTGTGTGTGTTTTGGAGATCATCATAGTTTCATTGTGTTTGGATTTAGGAGTTAAGACCTAAATCTGCTTGTGTGTTGAAAGCAGTATTAATAGAATAACTCTCACAGTGTACCCGAAAATAAAAATTAAATCAACCATCATGCCATTTAAACACTGTATGATTCTTTGTTCTGCTTTGCACAAATGAAGATTTTTCGAGAATTGGTTTTGTGTCTCTTTGATGGATATCAATGAGGCCCAATGTTCTAAAATGATCAACATTTGTCAGATATCTTGTTTTGTGTTTTGTAGAAGAAACACATTACTGTGTGTTGTTGCAAGGATACAGTTGTTCGTCCAATAATCTTTGCCTTCAGTAGAAACTCATGTTACGTCAAACCCATTGGATGTTCTTCCTTGACACTCAAAAGGCTGCCCAAGCTTCTTGCTTCTTTTAAAAAAAATAGTTACAAGTGTCTACTTTTTAAATATTTGACTTTTTATTATTCTTTTCCAATAATAAAAGATTATAAGAAATTAAAAAAACGATAAAAAACATTGGGAAGTATTGTAATCATTTTTTAAAAGTAAAATATTCTTTTTTTATTTGATATTTATACCTTGTATCTAAAATGTTCTGAAATATTGTCATTTTATCAAGCAGCTTCTTAAGGTCTAAGATGATTTTTAAATAATAATAAAGGATTCATTTTCAATTCTTATCTGCCATTCTTTTTATTGAATGAAAGTCATCCATTTAAAAACATTTTTTTTAATTAGATATTAGATTTTATTAGAACTTTTTTCATGAAAATATGTATGTTTGCTAAAACTAAATTCCGACATTTAGACATACAACTTCACACAAAAAGTAAAAAAAATATGTATCATTTTACTCTTAGTTGTGTACTTTAAATCAAGTGAAAGTAATATTGCAATATAAGCTGCTTGGATGGACGTGTCTGCCAAAATGCATGAAACTTTCGTTAAGGCCAGACCTAATTATTGAAATGTAATCAAAAACCCATTTACTCTAGGGTAATGCAACCAAAAGTGCTAAAGTCCTACTCATTTCAAGGTTTGCATGCAAAAATTGTTATCTCTGCTGTTGCAGTCTGTCATTTACAGTTATATCTGTGTTGTGTCTTGTTTCATATTTATTATCTTTGTTGTAGAGTAAAGGTTAGCAAATTTGGTCAGAATTTTCATTGGCTGGTAGAGTCCTTATGTCAGTATTAGATGTGTATAGATGATATATGTTCATCATCAATCTGTTGAATGTTGATGTGCTGATGGTTTAATAATCTTTCTTTTTGTTTGATCTCCGTCACACCTGAATAGGTGCAGAAGTCCATTTCCGCACACCTGTGCACAGTGGCTGATTTTGCCATCGAAATGTTTGACGTCCTGGACGCCATCAACTACCAGTCCTACAATGACTTTGTGCTTCGTGTCGGTGAGTGATCTTGTTGTAGGAAGCTGTCATCGGCGGGCTTGCGTGGGCGAGCATGCGCATGTGAGCTTGTGTACGAGTGGGGGAAAAGCGTGAGAGTATAAGTGTGCACATTGTGCAGGACATCCCGTATCCGCAAGTTCTATAGGATGTCCTGAGTGTGACGTCTTGTACAGGGTCAGATTGCGTATTATAAACAGTTACACAAACAAGCAGCACTGATCATGTGCAGAACTAGTGGACTTGACCCCATTTTACTTGTAGTACAAATGTGTTATATATTATGTGTTCTATAATTTTTTATGTAATTGTTTTTTACAAATTTTTTAGTAAATAGAAAAAAGTGCCAAATGCTTTTCAAAGGAATTTTAAGGTGTCCTTTATGGTTGCTAGGGTGTTGCTATGGTGGTTTTTCTGGCTTTTCACAATTACATTGTTACATTATTTTCAGCATGTATGTAAGTTTCACAACGTGACATAGTACAGTTAAGGTATAGTTTTAAATTGATTTGTTGATTTATTGATCAGGTATTAATGTGGGTCCCGTGGTTGCCGGGGTGATCGGAGCTCGAAGACCTCAGTACGACATCTGGGGAAACACAGTGAACGTTGCAAGCAGAATGGACAGTACTGGAGTTCAGGGCAAGATACAGGTATAACATTCCCTCAAAATTTTTATTTAAAAAACATATTAACTACATTTTATTTCAAATGTTAAAAAAAAATAACACATATCAAAATGGATGTATAATAATAACTTAAAATACTACATATTATTTTTAAATAAATAATAATACATATAGTAATAACATTAATAAATCTAATAATTTAATAATCAAATTGCTAAAGCATTTATTGCCTTAGTTAGATTGTTTAATTTGATCAATTTATCTCTTATTCAAGGTGACAGAGGATGTCTTCCGTCTACTTAGTGACCATTATCGCTTCCTGTGTCGAGGCCAGGTCAGCGTCAAGGGCAAAGGTCAGATGCTCACCTACTTTCTGGAGGGCCGTGTGCCGAAAAGCGCACACAACACGCGATCCAAGAGCACGGAGCGGGGCTCGATCCCCTGCATCCGGACGAACCTGGGGTCGGCGCCCACAGTCAGCACTTACGGGGTTAAAAGCAACCCCCTGGGCCACGTTAGCACAACTTCAAACAACAGCATTCTTTACCTGCCGTCCGTGTCCGTCGACGTGGATATGGAGGTGTGATCAAGACGGAGGTTGGTTCTTCGGCAATCGATCCGTCAGTAACGAGGGGCGCGGAGAGAGAATGCGTGATGAGCACTGAGTCTGGCATTCAAAAAGGAGGAGAGACGGTGAGGTCTCTGTTTTTGCACTGGTGGAGTGAGGAGAGCAAACTCAAATGTGCCATAAAGAGACCCCCAACGCAAGTACATAATAAGCATGTACTGTATGTATTTCTGTGTGCGCATGTGTGCGTTTCAATGAGTCTTCCCCGGACCAATAGGATATCAGGGTCTCCTACATGGGAGCGTGCGATCTACTGCGATGCAGCTTCACACCAGCCGAGGAGACGTGAAAATGTCAAGAGATGCCACGGCGATGAATATGCGAGCAGTGAGGACCAAACGTTTAGATTTTAAACAGCGCTGTATTTTGTATGTTTGCGTGTCAAAGCAGATCAGAATGTCGAAACAAAGGTTCCTCATATCGAGTTTGCTTTCAATAAATTGTTTACAATGACACCGTTTTCGAACACACATGGAATTTTCAGCTTTCAGTTTTCGGCCGTTCATCCATGGGCCAAAAATAGCAAACATTTACCCTGACGCGGAATCAGAGACCCAAATGATTTATTATTACAGAAAAACACGATCCTGTTTCGTAATCATTTACAGAAAGTCAGCCGAGTCCGTGACGTTGGTAAATGTTTATCTATGCGTGGGTCGGATCATCAAAGTTTTTCCTGTAGGTGATGTGTGTACGCACCGGTGCTTGGAAAAAACATCTGTGATCGCTCGCCACCGCTCTTTTGACGTCTGGACTGTCCTTTCCAGTAATAACAACGTGAACTAATCCCACATTAGTACAATGTTTAATAAACTGTCAGGAATGAATAATATTCGAACACAAGCCAGCACAATCAAAGTGACGGTGCAGGATTTTATTATCATGTTGCAAAAAAAAACTATCCTGGCTTCCAGAATATGGTGAAATTCCTGAATAGAAAACCAAGTCGATAGCTGGGCATATTTTGCAAATATTTTATCAGTGCTTTCTCTGAGTTCCTGGTTTCTAAGTGGCGCTTTCAGCATCTCCTCTTAATGGAAACATCTCTCACTGTGTTTGCAACAATCTTTAACACGCATGCATGATATTTAAGTGCTGGATCTGTCATGTGCTCTGTCATAGGTTGAAGAGCATGCGAACGCCTCGCTCTCAGCATCCTTTTGAATAGAAGAATATGAGTTCTCTTTCATTTACTTTGTGTGCTTTTACTGTATCTTTAATAGATTTCCCATGATGCCTTGGGAGTGAAGTTTGGCTTCGAGCATGCCGTTCTGCATGTCCCTCTCAGCATGCCGTAACTGTCACGTCAGCTCTGTTTAATAACTGATTTGTGTTTATAATGCATGCAAAAACGAAATCAAGGTGTCAAAGAAATGTCTGCGCAACACGCTTCAATAGCACCACATGAGCATAACGAACATACTAACGGCCTTGATGATACAAAGTGACATTTTTGATTCATCGTCTTTCTTGATGGCTTATCCGCTGGCCTGTTCCATGCGTGGTGCTGTGAGACGTTAGGGACAAGCTTTCTGGGAGTTTTGTAGCATTGGCGCCTTTGTCAAGCTCTTAAAGCGACTGCCTTTTTATCCAGGGTCTGATAGAGAGCGTGTATCTGAATACGTGCCAACGCGCGGTGACCGACATATCAAGCCGTCTTCTTTTATAGCAAAACTTTGGGAGTACTTGGTTTTACTTTCAAACTTTATTCTCACGATCGAACCACATTTTGGCTATTTCAGGTTTTTTCCTTGACGAACTACATAGTCATTTTGTTTTTACTTTGAAATAAATGAGTTCTTGGAATTGCATTATTATTTACATTGGATCCACATGATTAAATTAAGTTGTTTTACGTAGTTTGTAGGTGCCAGTAGCCTTTTTAGTTAGTGAGTCAACATGCTATGCACTTGCTGCTGGACTTGGGTTCGATTCCCGTCCCGAGCGCCCTATGCCGGTCCCCGTCTCTCCCCTAATGATTTCCTGTCTCCTCTCCACTATACTGTCCAATAAAAAGGGCAAAATTACAATCTAAAGTTGTCAAGTGGAACCGATGTACATGATAAACTGATTCCAACGACCTTTTTTTAGAATTTAAGTCACATTTAGCTTCGTTCTCCACATGAACAAAATAAAGGTTTCACATATTTATGTAGTTTGCTCATGGGAGGTTCATATCTGTCGTTTTATTTATGAATATGAATGCCAAATGCCAAAATGCTTATCGTATCACTGAATATTTCAGATTCGATGATCCAACAAATGTAGCCAAACAGCTTAACGGTTCTATTTGATATGGCTTAATATGATCTATTTTGACTACAGTGGCCTAACTTACTGCTGTTATGATATATTACGAACTTTAATAATGCATAAAGCGTGCACAGTAAAACTATAGAATAGATTTTCATGTGGATTAGATATTTTCTTATTTGATACGGGTCAAAATTATTGTACGTATTAAATATATTGTAGAGTCAACAAAAAGAGTATTTTATTGATGATTTGTAATATTTGTGCTATTTTTGAGGTTGCAATGTATTTATTGCGATGGTTCTATGTGAATGTAAATTTCATATCGAGATCTTTTATACTTGTGTTTGCACTGTTCCGGAATAAATTAACAATGAGAGATGAGGTCGGGCCATCCTGTGGTGTTTGTGTGCTTGTGCTTGTGTTGTTGTGCTGGTAGACTCTTGACGTACGTGACCTTGTACGTCAATCTATGGACTGTGATGTGAACGACCTGTGAGTTATGAGGTTACGTAAATCGGGAAAAACAACTGAAGCAAACAAGGAAAGCTTTTGATGGGATTAAACGTCGATGGGTAATAAACTGTCAACGTAATGTTTTAGTGTCACCTCAACTTCACCGTCCACATCCACACCTCCCTGTGTTTGAGATGAATGTGTGAGACAGAATCCCTGTGTTAAGTGGAATCGGATGGAAGTGGAAAACCAGTTTCCTAATCCTCAAGAGCCAGTACCTTCCTGCATGGGTATTTGTTTGTGTGTATATGTGTGTTTGGATCAAATAAACAGCAGTTGTTTCCAAATTCTGAAGGTTTAGGAACTCCCGTAAATCCGGCCCATTCTCTTTTCATCATGTGTGCTTGGTTTTCAGACCAACATCGGCATTTTCCCACATCCAGGATGTGCCCGTTCTGAAGCATTTTGGGGAGCAGAGGAAAACAAAGGAGTCTTATCGAGCTGGCATGTGCAAGCGGCAAACAGGCAGGATGTGACACGTTGTACCACCGGAAACCACTCACAAAACACTGACGAAAGTTATGTGAATGAACAACACAACGCGTGTCACATCAGGGCACAGTGTCAGGGTGAAGAATCCAAGGAACATTGTTGGAGTTTTGTTAAAAGTTTTGCACCCACATGTTCTACTCTGAAAAATGTTACGGTATTTTACACCGAATATTTTACAGTAGGTTCCAATAATTTTAAATCAGAGAACATACTTTGTAAAGTAACAAACCGTATCTTTTATTTAACAGATAACAATTATTTTAAGTATTGTGTAATCTTATTGTTCCCTTTAGAAAATGTTAAATATAAAAACCACTGAGGATTTTGTTAATCTTCAATTTATCCTGTTAAAATGGTCGGTTCGCTCAGTTAAACAATGATCGTTAAATGAAACAACAATATAGTTGATTTGAAATTCATATTTGATTTATTTTTATCTAAATTCTACAAATCCTTGAAAAAAATTGGGATCACTTCAAGACAAGACAGGAGTACAGACAACATATGACATCAGGGACTCAGAGTATAAATTAAAATTAATCAAATAAATGCAAATGTCCAGTCTGCACTTTCTACCCCCGATTTCACTAGCATCTCAGATCTAAAGTGTTATTTGAGTTTAAAGAACTCAATTTGAAGACTGAGCACAAAGAAACGCTTTAAATATCGTCATGTGGGATTGCACTGAAATAATTTTGATTGGACTAGAGGACATCTTGGATTCAGGCCAGGAAGAGGATCGGCGTAGTGGCGTTTTGGAAAAAACTGCATGCTTGCGGTACATTTTATACATGAAAATATGGAGAATTGTCTTGAAACATTGATGGAGCAGAGAATAGGTTCAGTAAACAGCAAAATGCCATGAAATTTGGCTTTTATGGCATTTTGGAAAATAGTTTTTCATATCCAAACTATGCAATGTGCTCAATAATAAAGTCAAACAAACCAAAATGTATAGAAACTAAATTCACTCATATATTCACATTCAAATTGGGGGAAATCTTAAATATTAACCCACAACCAAAGGCTAGCTTGACTTTAAGTTTGGAAACATAGCATAAAAAGAACTTAAATGTGATTTGGAATGCGTAAACTGATCATTACTAGTTAACATTTTTGTCTCCTGGAAGTATATTTCTGGATCTAAGACGAATTGAAAGGACTTTAAGTAGTTGGAGTTTTGAAATCCATGTCTTTGTGAGAACAAAAAATAGCTATTATTGTTTTGTGTGCATTTCCTCCAAGGCTTCAGAAGAATGTGTACTGCGCCATCTTTAGAGGCAGTGAGTAACGTTATGTCATTTGGCAGGAAATGTATGTAAACACAAAGGAAAGATATTTTTTTCAAGTCTTGAGTTGATGCCAATCTGTATAATATCTGCGTTTGTCTTTGTCATAAACACAGAAATATATTTTGAAGAATGCTTAGTCCCACAAATAGATTGACCCTTACTGCCTAAATCTGCAAAATCACTTCTACAAAATCATTCTTGAACCCAAAAGAAGATAATTAGAAGAACATAGGACACCCAACAGGTCTGGAGCTCTTTTTATTGATTGTGTTTTGTTCTAGTCTGGTTGTAACAGGTGTAACATCTATTTGGTTACAAGCATTCTTCCAAATATATTTATTTCTTAAAACTCAGGTTGTATCAATAATTTCATGATCTGGATTCAACTTTATTGGTTCTCTGGACATCAGAAGAATATAACCAGATTTGTTAACTTACATTCTTAAAGCTGACACAGTAGTCAGTGAATGTGAATGTCTCAACGTTAAAATGTAAAAAACAGGCTTGTTAAAGAAGAGGTAAGAAAATTGTTTCCTTTTTTAAAGACTTTTCATTAAACCATATTTTGTTGTTTGTTTAATTTCCAGTTGCACCCAGGATCAAACTGATTACTGTTAGTGTGGATGTAGAATGGTCCTTTATCTGCGTTATTCTGGTACAGAAACAATGACATGTTGGTTTTTGAATTACACTGATTTTATTAAATTTGTAATGAAAATAATCAATACACTTTATTGTAATTATTGAATTAAAGGATGTGTAATGTTTATATACGGTAGAATATGTTGGAAAACTGATGTGGAACAAGCTAAGACCGTACAATATTTTTTCTCCACCTTTCAAAAGTTCATCCTTACACAACTGTAAAATAATACATGAATGCCATTCTTTTTTCATCCTTTACTCCTAGGGGCCCTAAAAAACTGTTAAGAAGAGTTTTATTTAATCTTAGTTTAAATCTGAAATGTTCTTTTGTATAAACATTGAAAATCTTATTAAAATGTCAGTTTTGTTCTTCTGTATGTTTGGTGCATGTAACTGTAGCCCTTACATTTACATTTCAGAAGAGTGGTACAAACTGTTTTACTGTTAACAATTATGCCAATTACACTCTATTTTTTACAGAGGTTTGTTTTAAAATAAATGTTCCTTATTTTCGATTCTGCATGCTGGGACAGTTTATTTAAGGAGTTTTATGAAACCTTGGAGAAAATCTGTAAAATAACTTATTTTTTCTACAGAACTTTTATTACCATCACCCTGTTGAAGGTGTTTCATTGTAAAAATCTGACAAAATCTGTAAATTTCTTGTTTTTGCACATTATTGAAAGTAAGATTTACTTTAATTTGAAGTTTTGTGAGGCAGTCGCTAATGCCAGTGATTTGGCATTTTTAACGATTATTTTATAGTGTTACCAAAAACGTTTGGCTTTTACATTACTGGAAAAAGCTATTATTAACTATATTTTTCTTCTGATATTCCCCCGTTGTACTAGTCTTTTTGAATGTGAAATTTCTACACAGAGCCCTGTGTATATATAGCAACATACACACAGTATTTTAACTTCTATTGTTTTAATTAGTTTAAAGCTTTATAAAGTTGGATTGTATGTTATTATTATTAGGATTTCCTACAACTCTCGTAGTGTATAATCTTTTTTTCGGTCACACATCATCATGTGACACAAAATTGCGGTTCAGAGTATACCAGACTTGACCTTTGAGCATTATGCAGAATTCTGTATTTCCGACCTACTTCATATATATGTTCTAGATAAATAGAGAACATTTTATTGTTATAATTTTGTTATAGTAACTGGAAAGCAAGGAACCGAAAAGTTCAGCCTGAACATGCCATTACACTTAGGGAGGATATATTCCTCCTATAACGTGTGAATTAAAACGATAAAGAGTGTTTTCGAAATGTTTTGCAAACAGTGCTGTCCGAACAATCCTATTGACGTCAGTGTAATGTGAAATTACTGCAATACATGGCAGATAAGTAGAATTAACCATACGTTGATTTTGTAAAAAAAAATTCAAAATGTGCACTTTTAAATTTCTAAAGTTTAATTTCCAGGCCCCTAAAATAATTGAATCCTAGATTAAGTTGAAAGCAGTGTCATGAAAAACACTTGTTCCAAAAATGGCCCAAGACCCTCCACATTACTGTACAAGTAGTACAGTATACTGCAAATCTGTGTAAGCCACATGATTCCTTTTGTGAGGAACAAATCGTGCCGTAACCAATTACAGTCGAATCTGATTTCACCTTCATTGACGTCAAGGCTTGCGTCATAGCCTCAGGAATGGGTGTTATTTTCGAAAATCAATTCATTTGTCATTCCACAACACGAAGCTAATGTAAAGCTTGAATAATGATTTACGACGTCTATATCAAATCTCATGTGCCTTATTTTTAAGAATAAAGAACGTAAATAAAGAAACTCTGGAATGGCATACAGGTGTGTCTATGTATAACAGAATATCCATTTTGGGGGGAATTTCGTTTCCTGAGCTCTTCCCGAATTTCCTGAAATACCTGTACGCAACAGAACACTCGGCCATGCCCAATACACTGAACCTATTGAAAACAAGGAACATTGCTTATGGAAAATCTTCATTCTTTACCGGTCCTGTACCTCATAATAGCAACGTCAGTTGAGTGAAATCAAGTGCAGGCCTGGGCTTGCTTTTCCAGTGCTTAACCAAACCCTTTCCTCATCCCTTCAACCGCTAACCTTAATCTCTGCCCTCCAGCGCATCAGCTTTCACAATGACTTACAGAATAAGGATGCTCTCTCTCCCCTCCATCAAACGCCTTGCCAGAACTTGTCTTTTCCCTTTTTTTAACCACAGGTCCCATTTTACTGGAAACCGTAAACGATTCCAGCTAAAGGAAGATTGGATGTGTGTGTATATGTGTGCGCACCGTGCACATGTGGATGAGTAAGACGTGGGAGTGTTTATTACCTGTAGGGAGGAAATGACTCATGACTTTTGTGGCTAACATACCAAGATAAACACAAGCCGGCCATCAGCATGTATGGGTGCTGCTGTTGAGATCAAACATACGCATCTCGGACAGGTCTCAGATCAGTATGGAGCTAATCATCGATTTTTGCAGTTACCCAACTGAACAACCATGATAAACACAGAGAGATAAGAGCGTACAGTACAGTACACGACACTTGAGTGTTGTGAGCATATCTGATAACACTGGACGAGTTGCCCAAGATTGGATTTTCAGCGGTTTGAACAAATAAATCATAAATACAGCAGTTTATTGGATAATTCAGTGTTGAGAATGATGCTTTTGCAAGAGCGTTACACAAACACATGTTTCAGTGCAACATATCCTTTTACTTTGACTTTTCTATTGACTTTGAATTGACTATTTTCATTTGACTCAATTAACGTTTTCTACATTTCACAAACCCCTTTTGAAACCACTGCTACACAAGTTTTGAAGCCCCAAGCATTAAGGTTGATATTTTTGATGTTACTATACACTAAAAATGGATAGCGCACTAGAAAGAAACATTCCCATCGTTCATAAATGGTTGACAATATTTCTAAAGCTCAACAAGCTTGTTTTTCTCATTGTTACATGAATTACTGTTGTATTCCTTGGGTACAACAAAAAATGATGCAACATTTCAACGTATCTCATCATTACAGAATTTAACAAAGCACTTACCACAATATTAATCACAAAAGGATTATCACATCAGTTTTGAGCACATTGCATTTGAGAGGGCAGCTTTGTAAGTCAATGTATTTTTAATTACTAATTTTTTAATTCAACCCTTTGGTTTACTCATACACATTTAGACATGAGTTATCTAAACACAAATGTTTTCTCATAAAATTGCTCTTAGAATGTTATTGTAGCCGGTGATGTGATCCAACTGTTAATATTATAAAAAAAACCTTGTTGATAGTTTATGATCATAAAAATTACAGACCATGCACAAGTTTTTTATTTTTATAAAAGATAAATAAACCTGCGCTATGGACGTGACAAAAAATGGACATCAATTTTGGAGACAACAAACTCCTTAAGATTTAAGTAAATTAAAATATACAAACCAAAATTAATATAACCCAACAATTGGGCAAGTGATACGTCTTTCTATAACATTAAATAATAAGTATCATTTAATATTCATGTTTCCGTGGATTAGTAAAATGTCGTGTTATGGACGTAACAATCCTGAAAATAGCTTTACTATGAAAATTTAGTCACTAAGAATAAAAAATATTTAAAATCTAAAGACAGACTTGCATATTTGAACTACCAAATGTAGACATCTGTACTATAAATATACTAAAAACCTTTGGTCAAAACTCAATCTTTTCGTGGTTGACATTTCCAAGGAATTGACAAACTGTAGTGTAGAATCGTGTTGTTCATACATAAAGTAAGTCTTTGGTTTACTCACACTTACAGAAGACAGATCCAGGTTTACAACTGTTATCCTAAAAAGCTGAGCTCCCGAAGGCGGGCCATGAGCAGCACATCTCCTCACAAGGACTTGTCAATACAGTTTAAATTATGTATTAAAGCAACTTTCATGAAGTAAAATCAATTATGCTGGGTTTACAATAAACCCAAACTAAACCATTTGTACAAGTCAATGCAAAAAATGCAAACATGTGCAATGACACGAACTTGGACGCTACTATTGTGCGATATTTGTCTCAAACGCATGGTTGAAAAATTGAGTAATTAAAGCAAAGAGCTCAACTAATTTTGAGCGTTTGGTGTGAATACAATCTTAGAGTATTTCTCGAACAAAATTGGATCGTTTATATTCTCAAAAGTGGTCGCTTGGGATGCGTGCTGATAAAACGTTACTATCCAATCAGAATGTCTGGGACTAATCATTTCGATAAAAAGCAATAATAAAAATGGAATAAAGATTCACATATATAATAACCCCGCAAAAAAATACGTAACGAGCCAGAAAATATAACATCTAATGCAATGATCAATGCCATTCCATAAAATTACATTGAATGAGTTAAGTTGTACAAAACAATCTTTTTATTTATTTACTTTTGAAATGCTCACTTTAGGTCTTGTTTGGTACCCTATTCACAAAACATTCCAGTTTATCCTCAGACGCATAATCAAGGCTTTTCGTGGTGTTCCCTTGTTAGTATTCACAATCTGCATCATCAATCACACTCAGACAATGAAACTCAGTTTCACGGATTAACAAGCTCAACTTGGCAACATAAAAGGTCCCAAAATAGCAGAGAAAGAATATGAAGAGTTCTGCACAGCAGGTTGCAGTGTTATGGGCTTTTGGCAGATCATCAATCCATTTTACTGACACTTAAAAAGGATGACTTTAAAATTATCGTAATTTAAGTATTAGCTATATGATTTGAGTGAGGCATAGGTGATATGCGAGGCTTTCAATAGGCTGGTCATCTCTATGGAATGCTAGATTGCTGATCCCTCATCGTTAATCTGTAAAGTTACATTCTTTTTAGTGTAGTCAGGGCATTATGTCTCAAAACAATCTGACTTTTTATCTTAAAGGGAGGAGAATGGATTAAAAGGACCTATATTATGCAAATGAGAAAAATCACCCAAACGTTGTATTTGTTACTAAATGATGGACACATTTAAAAATATTTAATGTGGCTTTTAAAATATTTAAAAAATAAAAGTTGTATTTACTAAAAAATTGTAAAATATATATATTAAGTAGATATTTTAATAAAATACTAAAATAATTGATTGAAATCCATCAATAATTTACTCACAAATATACAAAAGATTTTAAAGTTTGTGAAATGAAAAAAATAAGTGCACATTTAAGCACATGCACGCACACACAAACGCGCACGACAGTGAAGTTCATAAATGTAATATTTTGATTTGTTTAACAAAAATGTTTGCAAAAGTATAACGCAAAATTCTCTGCTGCTGAGAATGAGGATATTGATCACATGAATCCAAGAAATATAAAAATTCATAACAGAGATCAAGCCCCCAATCATGCACAAATGTGTATGTAAAATATATGTATGTAAATAAGTGTCAGATATGTCTAATGTTGGCCAAATAAACACCACTTATTTGGCCATTTCCATGCTGGCTGGAGCCAGAGGAAGCCATACACAATAGAAGCCTGTGCATGGGAGCCCATACAAGAAGGTTTTCCCACACACACACATACGTAAAATTATTTTGACACTTTGACTTTATGTTTTGTATACAACGAGTCGCAAACATATAACATTCGAACCACCAATGGGCTCAGAGTACTGTTATATACTAACCATTACATATTTTAAGGGTATGAGAGGGTAACAATAAGCTCTGAGGCTATGGAATGTTCTTGGGCTAAGGCGCAGTAAAATTCATCATATATACGTGTGTACATCTCAGGAATAAAGGCTTGTATGAGAATTCATGGAAACGCACGCTGTGACAGGCGTTCTCGCACCGGCTTCTTTGAACAACAAACATGCGTGGTCACACCCACAATAATCTATGATATTTCAGATACAAAGTCTTGCATTTATGACCAGCCACCATTTCATTCAAATGTTTGTGGACAATGTGGGTGAAAGGTTGTGTATACAGTATTAACTCCTGTTAATGTGTGTGAGGACCGCTATACTCTACTGAGTTTGTGCATGTTTGTCATTTATTCCAAGTCTTTTAATAAGGATGCTGTGAGTTTGGTGCATGCATTTTCATTTGTCCGTGTTTCTGGAACAGCTACTTTATGTGGATCAAATTTACATTGTAAGAAAATTGTCCCTGGAAATCCGGATGACTTAGGAAAACCTTTCAAATAATAGTTTGCTCCAAAACGGAAATTGTGACATCATTTACACCCCCTTATGTCATTCGGCAAAACAAGAATTAAGCCATTTTAAAATGTATGAAACTATAACCAGTACAATTTTTACTGACATTCTTCAAAATATCTTTTGTGTTCAGAAGGTTCAAAAGGTAGTTAACAATAGCAGCATTTTTTCCTGGGTAAAATAGCACTTTAAAAAAAGAAAATGTTTGATGCGAGGCTTAAGCAACATAAATTAAATATAAATATATTTTAGTATCGCAAGATTTAAAAAAATAACACATAAATAGAAAGAATACCAACAAATTTCATTTGACTTTGTGAATGTCACAGATGTGTGTGATCCACAAGGAGCCCTGATCACAGGATACTATATCAAGAACTTATATTTTGATAACAACTGCGAAGCTCAAGAACAGCACTACCAAAAACAGATATTGACTCTTAATCACGACAAGTCCAGACCTTAAAACACGAAGAGTATCTAAGGAGTCCAGATAATGAGACGATCCCTGACAGGTGGTGAGATGATAAACATGGGGCAGGTGAGGGAACTCTCAGAATCTTGGGAATTGGAGTCCAGAGGGCAAACAGTTACATTGAGGAACACAGGGGAACGAGGATCCATAACAATAGATTTTGCGAAAATAAAAAGTTAATTTAACTTCATAAAATCCTATAAAGCATTAAATTGCTTTTTAGTGAAAAACATAAACGTATTGAGTAAAAACCAAATGTTAAACTCTCTTATATTTACAAATATTATTTAGGTTTATTTAATGAAGATAAGTATTTATTTAACAAATATATGTTCCTTATACAAACCAATATTCTAATATAAATATTTGAGTTGATCTGATTTAATTATTACGTATACACAGAAATTAAACAGTACATTTACTTCATTTGAAAGCTCTTAAACACATATTTGAGTGTACATGGTTTCATGTAAAACACAGAGCTTTGCGATGCAGTAAATACATTCAAATCTCAATCTTAACCATGCCCGACCCCAAATAACATTCCGACTCTGAAATCATGCCTTCTGCAGCAGGAATGGGAAAAATGTGGAGGGTGTTCATTCGCTTTACCTTATTTAACCTCTCCAACGGAGTAAACAATGACTTCCATCCATATCAATCTGATGGAGGTCTAGTTTATAAGGAATATAAAGAGCTTTACCATGACTCAAACTTAACCATTACTCTAGTTATGTTTATATGTATTTTTTATTGTGATATACTGCATTATAATTTTAAAGCCAGTGCACTAAGTTTTAAAGTAGTAGTTTACTCCCTGTCATTACCCCCCTCCCCGCATGTCATGTACAACCTGTATGACTTTCTTTCTTCAGCAGAACACAAAGAAGATATTTTGAAGAATATTGTTGACAGAAAATCATAAGCCCCTGTTGACTATTGTATGGACCGAAAACCAGTTCATACGGGCAGTCATGGTCTGGTGGTTCGAGTGTTGGACTCGTGATCCCAAGGTTGCTCTTTCGAGACTAGGTACCAGCGGGAATAGCACGACTGAGGTGAGTCCCTTGAGCAAGTCAACGCCCCCCCCCACTGCTCCCCGGGCGCCGCAGCATGACTGCCCACTGCTCCGGGTGTGAGTTCACAGTGTGTGTGTGTGTGTTCACTTCCTGGTGATGGGTTGAAAGCAGAGCACAAATGGGACACCATACTTGGGCACACGTCACGTCACTACAGTGTATGCCATGACCCAATTCAATGTTTGCATGTACCAGCATTCCTCAAAATATCTTCTTTCGTGCTCTGCAGAAAAAAAGTAAGTCAAGTAGGGACATGAAACGAGGGGCTGAAAATAAGGACAGAGTTGGCCTAAAAATAAAATGTCTATCGTCATACACATATAAAACGTCAACATTTTCATTATGTATTTTAAGTTTCAATAAAAAAGTAACTTTTAAGATCAACCGTCCATTATCGACTTGATGTTTCGAGGATGACGATGTGTGGATTTTCGTCTCCTAAAAAGTAATCCTGACCCTAAATGACACTGTTTCAAAGGCTGTTCTTACTTCTCTTTTTGTTGGTCTCTTTGATGTCCTAATTGACTGCACTCTTACACCATTCCCTCCAGATTCCAGACGCAAAATGGCTAATGTCTCCCCTTAACAAGAGATTTACCTTGTTAAGCTTGTAATAGATGTGAGAAAGCCATTTCCAGGATATTCGGATATATTCTGGGTAGGCACAAACGCTCTCACATGGCTTTCTGAAAAACAAGGTCATTCGGGTTAAACAGGACTAGTGCTTGCGGTCATTCGAGGCCAGCGGGTGATTTTCTGCACTTCTGGAGGTTTAATAAAGTGAAATGTTTGTCCAGCTTCAGTCCACATGTATGTTTCTTCTAAATCAAGCGATATAGTCCGTATCGGAATGTCTGAAAGACAAATGATAGTCAAGTTTTACAATGTGGCAGATGATCCGTTGAGGCATTGAGGAACAGTAATGCGTGCTTTCTAGGAATTTGTGACTTAGAGTGTCAAGAACTGTAAGAATGTCAAATTATGATTTGTGAAAGACTGTAAAGTGATCACACCTCTAATCTTCACAATAATCCATCCAAAACGTTCACATGGACTCCCAAAACAAGTGCTCTCCAAATCTCTAACATATCATCATCCCTTGACTCCATTGCCTCTTTTGGGGGGATTCTGTGCCCTTCTTTCTCTCTCAAGAGGAGCAACTTCCTCACCTCCAAAAGTGATGCAACGCATAGCTGCTATTGCGTCGGGCACGTCATCCTAAAAGTGCCCCCCTCGGAGTCATTCAAGCCCCCGACACGTTCCCAAAGCGCCCTTCCCCAGCCGAGCGTCACATCCTGCACCCCATTCATAAACTCAAAGAGGGGTGAGACGTGTAGGTAAGCATGTGCGTCGGTCCCAGAGCCCGGCTATTATTAACCCTGGAGAGGGGCGATAACAAAAGCTGCCCGAGAGGGGTCACGTACCCCTGCGCAGGGGCGCAACTCTGCCCAAATCCAACAACCGGGTCACTCGTGTTTGCAATGATTCAGAAAGGGGGTGATGAGGTTGGTACCCCAAATGAATGGAATGACATCATTCTGCATTATAATTCCGCATGTGGAATGTTGGGGTGACAGTAAAGACGAATAAGGGTGTGTGTGCATTACAATGGCAAATCATCACTAGGATGTACATGCTGTCCCAAAACAAGGAAAGCCCCTCGGACTCCATCAGCCAATCGTGGCTTCCGGGGGTCATTTAGGAAATCATTGCCGATGCGTCAAACATGAGCGGGTATAAATACCGCAGGGGGAGCGCAAGCGCTATAGACGAGAGAGAGAGAGAGAGAGTGAGTGAGTGAGAGAGAGACATAGACAGAAAGCGCACGGACACCCGCGGAACCCTCCACTGACTTCAACAGCTCTTCTATTCCCTTATTTATTCCGACCCTTATTTTTTTGGGGATGACTGTACCGCTTCTGAAGTTGTTCTGGGTGGCGGCATTCTGCGCACTCGTTCCGGGGTTCCGGGCGTCCCCGGTGCTGGGTCAGGAACCCGTCCGCTGCGCCCCGTGTTCCCCGGAGCGCCTGTCCGGGTGTCCCGCGGTGGACGCCGGGTGTGAGGAGCTGCTCAAGGAACCGGGCTGCGGCTGCTGCCTCGCCTGCGCCCTGAAGAAGGGAAACCCCTGCGGCATCTACACCGCACCCTGCGGCTCCGGGCTGCGATGCCTGCCGAAACCCGGAGAGCCCCGACCCCTGCATGCCCTCACCCGGGGGCAGGGTGCGTGCGCGGAGACCCCCGCGCCCGATCAGCCCCAAAACGACCCAACGCAAGGTAATGTAACGTCAGGGCCGTGGGTTACACGATTCGTGTTGTGCGGGGCTTGATGTGCATTTGGGTCTCCTTTAGATCACCCTGAATCCCAGAACGGGGCGACCCCCACCCATGAAGGCGGCTCGACCCTCTTCGTGCCCGGGCAGGGCAAGCCCTTCGACCCGCGGGTCATCACTGCTAAGGAGAGCATGAAAGCCAAGGGCAATGCCATACGGAAGAAACTCATGGAACAGGTGGGATGTTTTAAGAGATGTGATTGTAAAGTTGATCTGATGTGCTGCACTTCCACTTGTTATCACAAGAGAGCGACACAAGGTTTTTTAAGAAAGTCCAGATGGGATGGGGACTAACATCTTGTTTCATTTCAGGGTCCTTGTCATATTGAACTTCAGACCGCTCTTGAGAAGATCACAAAGTCGCATCAGAAACTGGGAGACAAAATGACCAGGTTCTACCTTCCGAATTGCGACAAACACGGCCTCTACAAGGCCAAACAGGTACGAGGGTTCCGTTTTCTATCCAAGGATGCATTATGCATTCTTTTTACCATATGTGGCATCCATGAACATGACATGTGTGAGTGTGAAGCACACTCGTGTGACATCTTTGTAGAAATGCCCCAAGACGTGTAAGCTGTGTTTCTTAAGAACCTCTCTGTGTCTGTGTCTTGTTCACTCCACAGTGTGAATCGTCCCTGGATGGTCAGAGGGGGAAATGTTGGTGCGTGTCATCCTGGAATGGCAAGAAGATTCCCGGAGCGAGTGACCTGCCAGCGGATGCCGAGTGTCCCGAGGAACTCAACCACTGATCTGTCTCATGTGCACACACGCTGGAGGATCTCGAGAGCTAAACCACTGATCCTCTCTTTCTCTGTCACACTCACATTATGCCACTGAATCTTGTTGTTATATTTTTACAAATATTGTAGTATTTATTTATTATTTGTGGTATTATTTAATTCAGGTACACTGTTTTAGAATTGGTAAACTGACCCAAAACATAAATATCTATTTTTCTGTAAAGAAAATGAAAATGTATTTTACATGAAGTACCCATACTTATTTATTTAAACTGAATGTATTCATTTCAATATCTGGATAAGAATATTTATTCTTTATGCCTTATACATATTTTTGTATGGTGGAAATGTGTGTATATTTACTGTATATAGATAACTGTCTTCGTTTCCTTCGGGCTCGCTGTGTAGGAAGGGAATGAAATACAAAAAGCACTGCATGACCAAACCGTTTGTCACTGTCCATTGCCATATTTTTATACTGTATGTTTATATTGTATTGTACTCTTTTGTTACTAATTGTACCTTTTGTTTGTTCGAGAAACGGGGAACGCTACTTATTTTTACATGCAAAGTATTGGTCTTCAGCTTTGAAACGGGTCATTTCCTACCTCTGCTATTTTAAGTTGATTATGTGTTAAAATCTCTTTTTTTTAATCAAGTGGGTATTTTTTGAGTTAGTAATTTTCATGTTTTTGTGATGTCTGCATATTGTGGTCCAGCTGTTGTTTTTCAAGCAATGCAATTTCCAATTCGATTGCTTCACTCCAAAGCAATTGTATATGTGTATATTTGTAATTGCAATTCAATGTGTGTAAAAAAGAAGTATTTAATAAATCTTTACAAGCACAACAGTGTGCAGTGATTTAAACTCGTGTTGCGGTAACCATAAAGCCTCAGAACAAATCCAAACACACATAGATAGTGTAAATGCTGTTAATACAAACCACAAAAACCAAAATTCTCTTTTCCTCTTTCTCTCTTCCAACACTTTGCCAAACCTTGATTATGTTCTGTCTTGTCTATATTTAAAAGTGCCTACAGGCTGAATGGTGTGTGTGTGTGTGTGTGTGTGTGTGTGTGTGTGTGTGTGTGTGTGTGTGTGTGTGTGTGTGTGTGTGTGTCTGTCCTTATCGTGGTTATCGCAAATGGGCACACTAACTTTAGCTCTGTATTTTGGGGAGCCGGGCAACACTCTCCTCAGTGCCTTTGACCTCTGCTCTGTTTGTGCTGGGCAGGCGGTGGTACGCCCTCCCCTTTCCCCCGAATGACCAGCCTCTGTGGCACCACCTTTTACACCTTTATCCTATTTTTCACATTTTAAACCTCAGGATGTTGTTTGGTTTCATGGTTTTTGTTGGATATATCCAGCTGGATTTAGAAGTATCAATATGCAGTAGACATCTGAAGTGACCTTAAACACTTGATAAACAACATTTGCATATACTCTGTTAACCTTAATTGATGTCATGTTAATGACACTTGGCAAAAGCCCCGTTGACTAATCCATATGAAAGATGTCATGACTTGTGGCATCGCAGCTTTTTTTTTAGAATTGGCTATGTTAACGTGACTCGGACAAGTGAATGACTATGCTAATGTGAATGGGGTCTCTGTGTGTAGATTTGAGGAGTAATGACCTGTGTGGGGCTCGAGGTAGAGTGTGAAATGAAGCGCTTCAAAGATGTTGACCCTGTAACACAGATGAGATTCTAAATCTCCAATGCCCCTGGCTTTCTGTTATACTAATGGCAAAATAACTTTAGCTAACATATAAGCTTTCTGTGAAAGAACCATTGTTAGGAAGAGAAGAAACCCTTTGTGACAGCAGCCACCTTAGGGTCTAGAATTATCTATTGGAGTAAAAAAGATTTTAATGCTAATAGCATACAATCTGAATCAGATTTTATATAAATCATATGAATTTTCAGTCTCATCTATAGGTAGAACACACCTATAGCCCAGTACATTAAATGTGCCTCACGTGCTGTATCTGACTACTTGAATTTGAAACATTTTAAAGTATACTCAATGCTTGATTTTCAAGTGCATTAAGGATCCAGCGGAATCAAAAATATGTTTATTAAAATTATTATTATTTGTGACTTGAAGTTATAGTTCACCAAAAATGAAAACTCGGTCATTATTTACTCACCTTCTTAACATATCAAACCCATATGACTTTCCGCACCGCAGAACACAAAAAAATCTTTCTTTATATTACTTGCATTGGTTTTGGGTTCATACAATGAGAGTGAATGGGTGCCACCTCTGTTTCATATGCCAACTTTATCAAAAATATATTCTTGTTTGTTCTGCGGAGGAAAGAAACTCAAACAGGTTTGAAATGACAAGAAGGTCGATGTAAGAATTAATTATGGGGTCAACTATAACTTTAAGGATTTTTAATAAAACAACATGCTTTTGTGCAGGAAATGTGCACATTTAGATGATGTAACCATTCGAAATGGAAAGATTCCAGGATAAGTGCAAAACCAAAGAGAAAACCAAACATATATGACCCCTTTACAATCTATACACTATGTTGTATTATGAGGCTCTGAAGGATAAAACATCTCAGCCTTAATAATTAATTAAGGCAATTGTCACTAAACACTATTTGTAATATAAATATGTATATTCATTATTCTATATTCATTTTCTGTAGATATTATATTTATCTTTTAAATAATGCGGTGCCTTCCTGTAATTGTCCAGCAACTGTTACACCAGAAAAATGCAGTAATTTCATAGGCACTGTTTTAAAGACTTCTTCATTTACTTCCAGCAATACTTGATATTTTAGATAAGGCAGAGTGTGGTATTCAGCAGGTTTTGAATTAAAAGTAATCGAAACTGAGTTGACTTTTAAAGGTTTTGCATATGAGATCTTCATTTCATGTTATTTTAAACTCAAACTCATATGTAAATCTGCAGTCTATTTCTATAATTTTCTCTGAAATTTTAGTAGTTCTTAGTTTTGACAACAGATTATTTCTAATTATAAAAATTAATTTTTATTTAATTTTCTATTTCATGAAAACTGGCATGCCAGGTTAGGGAGCACAGCTACAATATGTGTGTATTCTCTAAGAATAGACCTTTGCACTGCCAACACTCTTAAAGGTAATGTATGACCTATATTTCATTTTAGGTCAAACTGCTGCTCCATCAACAATATTGATTAACGCAATCAATATTATCAACTCAATCCAATAATGTTGAAAGGTATTTATCTACAATGTCAATCAATAAGACAAATCGGGGGATAATGCCCAATTTGTGCAGTTAGACATTACTTGAATTCACTTCTTAGTTTGATAACATAAATTCTCTAATTAGGTTAATCAGAATATTGCATAATTCTCAAATGTATGCCTTATAAGAATTTAAACTTTTGTTTTAGTTTTGTCTAGTTGATCAATGTATGCGTTTGTGTTAAGTATATCTTTGTATAAACACAAAACAATGTTGATTTGTAAACAGGTCAGTACAGCATACGAAAAAAGGTTCGAAATGACAGTCCATCATTGTGTACATAAAAATAATGTTTACATTTTTTATTTAAAAAAAGGCATTAAATACAAATTATATGAACAAACATATTCTTTCTTAAAGAAAGTCATAGCTGTATAACTTCTAGTTTAGTAACATAACAAGCTTCTTAAAGAATCCAAATTATTTCGAAAGAAAAAACAAACAAACAAAAAGCAATTACCCGTGAACGGAGGGATCTTTACAAGTGACTTGCGGGCAATAAGTGACCCTAACATTGCACAGAATGAGGGTGGCAAGCTTTTCGCAAGATCAACTAGCTTCGAAACATTGACCTCGTTGTTCTTTTCCACATAAGCTTGGCCTCGGCTTTATTCGATCTTAACGTTCACTTTACTTTAGCTTCTTTAGCTAAGAGTTAGCCAAAGTTAAGCTTCGATTTAGCTTAATTCATATAGAAACGTCTACAAAACCTGAAGATTTCAACTAGAGAGTTAACACAAAACGATTCGAATGTGGATAGCGTCTTTGCTAAACTAACAAACGACACCTCGCGCACCACACTGCTGATAAACTACAAATCTAAAAAAAACGACTTTAGTGATTATATTCCCAAAATATGCTGAGTTTCATATATTCACTACTGTGCAAGGGTCATTGATATGGTTTCAATGACATTGACAAAGTTTGGATCAGCTTATATTTCTTTCTCTTTTAGCATAAAGTTCACATGCCTCTTTAGACAACTGCTGGCCTGAAACAATATTTACTCGTATAAAAAATTCAAGACACATTTAAGTTCTGGAAGGGGCAAATAGCTTAGCGTACTTCCCCAGAATCAAGTCGGATAACGTTTAGCACCAAACCACGTTGTTTAGTCTCTTTTTATCACTTTTGTTTAGTTGTTTACGAGATCGTTGGGCTGAGCTGCTAGCACATGCTAAGCTAGTAAGCTACTCCTATGGCAGCCTTCAAGTCTTTTCTCAGTAGGGTCAATTCGTGCCAACAACCTTATGGGTTGTCCGTCAGGGCGGCCATGTTGGATTGTAGCTTAGGGTGAAGTTTTAAACAATACGCAAGCAGACCGAGGCTGAAACAACCTGCATCATTACCCGACACCCGGCATTAAGGCTTTGTTTTTTTAAACTACCTGGAAACTATTAGCTTTAGCTTAGGACTACACAGGGCCCTGCATAGCGCGTACATTCCAACCCATAACCAAGATGCTTTTAGCACTACACTGGAATTGTCAAAGGCAACAAACACATTTAGCATTTGGAGCGTCTATCTTATAGTCAAAGTGCTTTACGATGTTCGGGTTAATGCCCACTTGATACATTTTAAGGGCCGTATCAATACTGTCCTACCACACTGACTTCTCCAATAGAACGATGACATTAAAACTACACAAATGCAGGTTGATCCAAGATATTTTAGCACGGACCAAAACGAGGGAACTCATATATGAAAAATGTCCTGGTATAGAATCGTTTACAATTCACTTCTCAATGTTCGATTTTCTCAATGGATTTGATTGAAGGGCTGGATGTTTGGTTGTGTGGCGAGGCCGTAAAAACAGGCTGGAGTTTGTATTCGACGATGAGCCAAAGTGCATGAAGTGCTTGTGCTTAAGATGGAGCCGTTGGCAAGAGCGGCCGAGTGCCAATGAGCATGCCCGCTTTAAACGACCCTACACCAGGAGGACAGAAACAGGAAGTGGGACGAAGAGAGAGAGAGATCTGCTTATAGTTATGGCAGAAACGCAGAGATAAATACACGCTGTGGCAGGAGAGAGAGAGAGACAACCGGCTACACACGCTCAAATACACACGCATTACACAAACATCTCACAAACGTGCTGTTATTAAGTTACAATTTGCTGGCTGATGTTCGTGGGAAACATACAACACAATCTCTCTCTCTTTCATCTCGACTCATTTTAATCACTCCCCCTGTCGTGTAAAGTGAATGATGTTCACGTGCCTCAGCAAACAAGTGGACGATCAGCTTTGGGACATCTTGAAAAATCTCCCCCCAACCATTGATTCATGCAGTTCTTTTGGGGAGGCATCCCTATTTCTCTCCCTGATCCACAACGCTGACTCTCGCTCATTTCTTCTCCAGGTTGTAGCAGTGGACTTGGCCTTTCTCTTTTCTGTCGAAACCGGGTAGAGGCTGTCCGTACTTGTCGACGCACCAGCAGTAACCTCTTCTGCGGCCTTTGGACGGTTGACACTGTGGTAGAAAGGGGGAGACGAGATGAGACACGCATAACCGTATGATATTTGGAACACGTACATGCAAAACAGAATACATCCTGCAAATGGAAGAGACGGTGACATAAACATATATTGCTCCTTGCATCGCACTTAGGTGAGAGAGAGTAGCACCAATACTAGAGCCAGAAAGAGAGAGAGAGAGAGCTTGAGGTAAAAGAATGTCAGAGGGGATTCAAGGGGAAGTGCAGAAGTGGACTGCAAAAACAATTTCCTGATCTGTAGTTTTATCTGATTTTGCAATGTCTAAATATCCTCAAAACAGATACATTTACGTGAGAGGCTTGATTCATATATTTTAAGGCCTGTTTTTAGATAATAAATCTTGTAGGGATTATTCTTACACAATTAGCAGGTTTCCTTATGCTTGCCTGAAGCAGAAATCTCACTCATTTCATACAAGATATAAATTACAAATGGCACAACTTAATCTTGTTTGACATGTTTAGGAATGAAAAGAAAACAAGACATAAAAGGAGGTTTAGTGGAACATTACGTCTTTATCAAATTAGGTTACAAACAGATCAGGAAGTGAATATCAGAAATCATTTTATTACTTTATTTTTAAGGTTGCTGGTCACCAGCCAGAAGATACATAGATCATTTAATACGGTTAAACAAGCATACATGGCAAGCATATTGGGCATAGGGCAATTTCATGAAAATGTCAACCTTACAAAAAAATTCTGAAGTTTTTATAGTCATGTAAAATATAGTAATTAGTGAACGTTCTATAAGGAGCTGTCCACTGTTCAAATGTTGGGTACTATTGCTTATGGTTTGTGCATTTTAATTCACAGACTATCCTTTTTTGTCCATAAGTCCAGAACGCATCTTTATCTCCTATTTTAAATACAATCTTGTACATAGACTGATAGTTTACTGATATTAATGTAAACAGGTACTTCGGTGTATTGTGAACAAATAGATATTCTAAATATTTTTATATCACATCCATAATGCTGGAATGGTTCATAGACAACAACAGAAAAATTCACATAAAGAGTAAGAATGACGACAACAAAGAGGAAGACACAAAGGGTATATATAATGTCTTGTCGATGATAGAGATGGCTGTCAGTTGCTGGGAATACTAGTGGGGAACAATTGAGGGAGGAAGAGAGATCATGGGAGGTTAAGTCCGGAGGAGAACAGGCACAACATAATAGATTTAGATTTACTGTCACAAAGAATTTTGGAAGTTTCTTGTTGGATGAGTTCACATTTTGCATAAACAGATAAGATTAACTTAAGAAATGTTTTTCTGTTCATCCATTACTTATATGAATGCTTTTTTTTAGGTCCCCTTCATAGAGTTGTAAGTCAACTCTATTTGAAACCCTGGACTGCAAAACCATAAAAGTATTTTTTTAATTATAAAAAGTTATTATATTAATATTTAATTAAATGTCATCTGAAACCATGGTTTGTTAGAATAGGACTCAGGATGTAATTATTAGAGAGAATCTGAGGGTACAAATAATCTACATATTGACGGGAAAGTTATCCAAGTACTTATTAATGCATGTGATATAAATTAAGGCTTTTTATTGGCTTGCCGCTGTATTGATGCTCTACAGCAGATAAATATGAACCTGACATTCTGAGCTTTATATAGATACCAAATTTAAGCAATTCTCAAATAGTTACAATTGTTATTCACAAGTTTGCGGCATCCACTTATTCACTCTAAAGACCCAACATTAGTTCATTAGTTCAACCCCAAAATATACAAAAATAAGTTTTAGCTTAAAATCCTAGATCCTTGACGTAAAGGAATTCTAGGCTATTGCTACAAATCTAATGTTTTTGTGTTCCATGGTCACATTTCTTCTTCCCCGTCTCTTTCTTTTGGCACTGAGCTGTAGACATGTGCAAGTCAAACATCGCATCTACGTTGGAAGAATGTGTGACGGCCATTCACGGCAAGTGTGTGTTCATGTGTGCGAATGCATAAAACAACTGTCTTCTGTGGTTAGGAGAACTTTACCATGCTCAAACACACACCAAACTGTCTGCAGGTCCTTCCATTGTTTACATTTGGAGATTATTTACCTGCGAATTTGACAACTTGTGAATATCGTTGTCTACTTGAACTTGCATTTATGAGCGTCCTAAATGTCTCATCTCAGCTGTACATGGTGGAATTGGGAATTTGGGTTCATATAAAGAATTAAAGGTAAATTTGGCCAAACTAAAATATTTGCCATGTACAGTTAAAGAGCTGCTAGACCTATTTTAGGAAACCGGCATCTACTTAAAGTCATCTGGAGCTAATTATACTACACAGGCAAAACAAACACATGTACACATGTACACAGGAACAAACATGCACACACACACACACACACACACACACACACACACACACACACACACACACACACACACACACACACACACACATATACACACATATCCTAAGGTGCTGCATTTATTAGTAAAAAAAAGAAAGAAAGATGAACAGGGGACAAAGTGGATGAGTCAGGGAGACGAGAGACTGGAAGACAGATCAAAAGCTGTTTTTATTGAAAGAGTACCAAATTAAAATAGCTCAAGCAGAACAAGAGCAGTCTGGAAGTGAAACCTGGCCTCCACAGGGGCTGCTACACATGTTACAGTCATCCATTTGCTTCAATTGTCTTTGCTCTGAAATAAGTAACACATCTCTTCAAAAGACCTTTTAAGTGTTTTTGTCTGTCTCAGGGTAAAGGAAACCAGATCTGAAGTAACAAATGATCAGGTTCAAGAAAAAGGACTGGCGGTCAGGTGATGGACCCACCAGGTTGGCGGTACGAAACAGAGCAACTTAAACATACATTAAACAAGACTTCATTATCAGTGAATCCATGTATAATTTAGCACATGTGCATTTCTCTTAAGTGCTGGATCTCATTTAGGAGTAGCCGTATCCGGATTCTGCTTGTTCCGGCATAAATTAAGCCCTCCAGGTATCTGCTAGGTGCTGAGCTGCTTTGCATTATGGGAACGTTCCATTCAGACTATACAGGGACATAGGATGCATTCCTTATGGGCAACTGATCTTGCTCATAGCCATGGATTTCACTGGAATACTGTCTCCCTAGAAACAGGCCGACTACACTACGGATCGTTTTGAACATGGAAAATGTATGACACGTTTTGGAGGTTCGTTCACGCAAAATCATTTTTGGGGACTGAAGATGCCAACTTTGAGAATGGCAGCGGAATTGTCTGCATGTATTACATCCAAAGCTGTAAAAGCTTTCTTTTCATTTAAAGGGTATTTTGGAAATGCTCCCAGGAATAGCGTGTTATCCTTACATGTGAAATCCTCACCGATTAAGACTAAATTCCACAATTGGATGACACTTTATGGTTTATCGCCTTCAACAGAAGGTTTTCAAGTATGATTCCATATTAAATGTCAGTTTGACATCATTTAACTTTAATCAGAGAAAGAACTTAATGCAAGAGTTGTGTATTACGTGTTGTACGCACTCTAAACATCAGTATGGAATTAATTAAACTTCTATCAGAGATAAATGTTTGCAAAATGTATGTATTTTTCGTAAATGTTACATAATGTTGTAACATATTGTAGCTTTAAACTTAGTTAACAACGATCAATGAAGTGTTTTGTTGTTGGCGTGTTTCCTATTATTGTGGCAGTGCAATGGGAAGTTCTCATTGGTCCACATTCTGCTTCGCATAACCATATAATTTATCACCAGATATAATCTGATCGGCTATGATTGTGTTGTTTTTCCACCATGTTGACATTCAGTAAATTACTTAAAATTACAGTCAAGCGAGTTAAGATGTTGTGCATTATTCAATGGTGTAATACCATTGACAATCAAATAGGATACACATTATATTACATACACTTACAACACACAGTGACTTGATTGATGATTGATCCTTGTATGAGTGTGTGTGTGCGCGTGTTTGTATCAGCGACAGACAGAGAGGTATATTTAGGGCATGGGGCACACCCCTGTCAGCGTGGCGGCTTTTGGAGGCACACAGCAAACCTGTGTGAGTGTATGTGGGAGAAAGAGAGCATGTGTGTGTGTGCTTGTGCGACCGTGTCTGTGTATATGTGTGTGCGTGTGTCACAAAGCAAGCCTCAGTCAGCGCTGGCCCATAATGATGCCCTCATGGGCAGCAGGAAGACGGAAGGGCATTAAAAGCAGCCACAGGGTAAACACAGACTCATAAAAAAAACACACAAACACACACACACTCGCACAATATGTGAATGCAACGACTGCATGTGAATAAGACTCTTTGCCAGACTCTGAACAGTGTGTGCATGTTTGTTTGTATGGGGCGCATGTAGTACGGTCCGGTGGTACATGATCATTTAGTACATTTCGTACAGTCATTTGTGCATAGTTATTGATTGGGTAAACGCGACCGCCACGTTACTGATCAATTATAAGGATGACTATATAAAAACTGTTACCCTGCAAAAAATGTTTGCAACAGTTTACATTGATATCTTTAGGTTGACAGTTGAGTTTATCAAACAAATTATATTTATTTAAACTGATTACTTTTTCTCATTAACAAATTGCATGATGGGCCAATTGCATTGAGCTACTCAAATATTGTTGTAAATGAACATTAAAATTGAAGTTACGCACCATGTGAAGTTTAAGTTACTTAAAAGTTGTAAAATAACAATAAGGATTTGACTTGCATAATGCTTTAATATGGTGTTGTGCCAACTGAATTCCATGAATTATAAGTTGGGTCTTTGCAATAATGTATGTGCAGCATTGCACATTTCTCTTATTACGATAAAACTTTGGACACTCAACACAAAGATGTGTTAAGAAAGTTACGGGAAACGTTAATAAATTCTTAAGCGGCATTAAAAATTCCCTTTGAACTATTAACCAATACACTGAATTTCATCGTGTACACTGGTTCCACATGATTAAATGATGTAGTTTTGAAGTATTTTCTCTTTAAAAAAGTTCAAACAACTTAATATAATTATAAAGAACCAATGTACATGCTAAAATGAAGTAACTCCAACAATCCAATTTTTAAGTGTGTGAGTAGCTCATGATCAATCCAAAAATGCACAGCTTTCCTCACTCTGCACTAACATATAACCACCAGCTTAAGGGCCGGCCAAAGCTGCAGCCCAGCGCCTGAGTACGGTATCCTGGGTGAGAGATGAGTCTGGCCTGGGATGCCGAGTTGGGGGGGGTTGAAGTGATGAGGGGGTGGTGGCGCTAGGGCCGGCATGCCTGGCCTCCACCAACACACTGAGCCAATTCATATAATCAAGGCTAAAATTAGCAAGGATTGGACCCTGCTCTCCACGGGAATGGCCTTCAGACACACTCCTCCACATACATACACAAACGCTCCCATTACAGATCTTATTCCGGGGAGCGTAGGGACCCCCAGGCACCCAGGACATCTACAGTTCACTTGTGTGAGCATGTGTGCACAAGGTTTGTGCGTGTTTGTTCGTGATGCTGAAATAAATAGGAATGATTGCGATCTTAGGGTCGGCTCGGGCTCCGGTTCAAACCGCCGCGATGGAAGCGGAACGATTTCAGCTGGAACGGAGAGGAGCGAAATCTGATTGGCTTGATCTTCATTAGAGACAGTCTCACGTGTGGATCCTGAATGTCTCACAGATGTTACTTTATTACAAGCAGAGGTCCAATTGAAGGAGTTTGATCTTACCAAACAATCTAGCCTATATTTGTGTCAGGCTAACACGGGAGGATGTAGCTGGTTTTTGTGTACCACAGTTGGAATTTGTTGAATTGACCTTCACCATTAAAGTAAAAAAATGATGAAACCTGTTGATTTGTTATAAACTGTCACTGCATTTTGCATGTTCTCTCTAGATTTGCACAACCTGAACTTATTTGTTGGATCCACAATTAAAAATACAAATTCTGTCATGACCTGAACATCAAAAACATTTTCTTCGGTTGTTTAATAGAACAATGTTCCCCATCATTTTTGTAAATTTTAAAATGTCACAATGGTTTTGTGACCATACTGTGACCTACTTGTTTGGCATCATCCTTTAAGATATGTTCTTGTTTCTGCGAGTGGAATGACATTAGGGTAAATAATAAATAACTTTATTGAACTATCCCATTAACTGACCACAGAACTGAAAAATGATAGGCTTAAAACACGATAATTATATAAAATTATATATAGTCAAGACGATGCAAGTGCACGTGGATTGAAATAACATGAAAATCAGGTCAAAGCTTATATCAAGTTCTACCAACAATACAATATCCTTGTAAATGCCTTTAAGAAAAAAATAATTGAAATAATGGAATAGTAATCCAAAATACACTTCACGCTAAATGTGTGATACATAAGGTTTCCAAATGACAAAAGATTCATTTGAGTCTCCTGAGACTCTGTGGTTTTTAAGATGACCACATGGTATTTAATCACACACAGAAGACCATCAAGAGGACAGGAAATGATGGAGGGGGGTCATGGAAAAAGAATGGAGGAATATCACAAGCCGGATTTACACGCACGTCAAACGAACGGAGCTCAAAGTGTCGAAGCACGTGTGCTGAGGGCCAGGTCATGATCTTCTATGCTTCTTTATTCTTTACAGGTGCCACTAAAAGCGCATCTCTTCTTCTTTTATGCAAACCATCTGGGAGACCTTCGTCTCTCACCTTGAAGGTTTGCTAGATGGGCTTTTTCAGACTTCCTTCCAACCTTAACCTATCATCACTCTTGTTTCAACCAGAAGGCCAAAGAGCCCTCGAGCTCAGCCTGGCTCTTAGCCCAAACAACCCCTTGGTGCCTTCAATGGACCCACATGTTTAACAGAACCACATGCAATGGAAATGTGTGTGGGTATATAAGTGTTTGTATCAGTCTGTTCTTGCACAGGGAACAGTAGGTTAATCCGCTAAACCCTGCAGCTTTGGCATGTGTTTTACATCAATACTTGATGTTTTCTCGCCCTAAACATCCGCTGGTCTTTCCCTTTTAAAGTGGCCTCACTATTGGCCAGTTTATTGAATACATAGAGTCGGTTTGCTTTTGTGTAAAACCAACAAAAAAATCAGTCCACCTCAAATTCGACTCATTAGGGCCATTGATGCGGACCCTTTGAATCATGCTTTAAATAGACGGTTTGTGGGTGACTCACGAATTTCCAAGAACTCCATTTGCCAGGTTCTTTTGTTCCGATTCACTGATGCTCGATTGTTAATTGAGGAAACCGTACATGTTTTCGTGTACCAGCATGCACATACAAATAGGCCCCCACCCGGATAAACCACGGCATACACACTTTTCCAATACTGTTGTCACAGTTGCCATGGCTGCTACTGTCATCTTGTGTCAGGGTGGTGGTGTTGTTTCAAGATCAGACCTGATAACACGCAGCTTGCGTGTTTTGTCTCAGGTAAGGACTGACTAAAAATAGTACCTCTGATCTCCCCTTGGGCAAAGCACTTAGCCGTATGGGGGCTAGGCCCTGTAATTGATGTAATGTACGGTACTTGAAATAAAAAGCATGTGCAGAAGAAAAGCCGAGTATTCCGGGTAAAAGCTAATTACCTGTTTTTTCTTGTAGAATCCCTTTTGGTCACAGTTTGGAATGCGGAAGCCTCTTGGGTTCAGCACATTTGAGATCTTAAAACTCTTCAGAACGCTCTCCATCTCCCGACGACACGGGCCCTGGCGAAAACGCATCCAACACAACACAGATTTACAAAAAATATCTGATGTAGATACGAGAGACCACTGTTGTGGCAACTTACATATTCCGTTTCTCTTTTAGACTCCAGGCTGAAGTTGTGAATGTCTGTGTGCACCCCGCTGGAAACCGGTTCCACTTTATAGCTCTGGGTTTTCCTGCTTTGATCTTTTTGGATTATCACTAATTTACCGGGGTGCAGTGGAGAACTTTTAGGCTCCAGGATGGTTCTCAGGCCTCCGTGCGTGTCTCCGGAAACAGCAGCGGTGTGCTGGACCGCCTCAGCCGCCTTGGTTCCGTTGGAGATATGTTCCGCTCCTTCTTCACCAGGGTTATCTGAATGATAGAAGTGGAAGAAAGATGTGTGGTTTAATGCTTTGGATGAGATTTCCAAAATACTACTTGGGTGGGGTGAAAAAAGCCATGTATAATTCAGCAGAGAAAGCACAACATGATGCCATCGAGACATGACAAAATAAACAGATCAACAACTGTAGGTTTATTGTAACCCATTTTGACCTGAAGGGATTGTCGACTCAAAATATAAAAATTCAGTTCTAATTTAAACAAACCAAAGTTGTTACAAACGTGTAAAAATTTTGTTTTTGATGTGTTAAAGACAAAATTAACTGTTAGTTACGGAGATTTCTAGGGCACCATTTACTACTATAGTAGAAATTTGCCGTAGTCAAGTGCGCCGTAGTCAAAAGTGCTCCGAAACTATTTGTTTTCCTAAATTCTTCTAAATATCTTTTGTTTCCAACAGAAATAATTATTATATGTTTTTTACTATGGTTTGGGGGTTTTGCGTAATTTACAACATAATTTTCATTTTTATGTGGACAATCCCTTTAGTTTACCGGCAGTCACTATATAAAAAGTTACATTTACACAAATGCACTTTGGACGATACAGCAATGCTAGAAAATGCCAAGCAGGAAGCTATAAATCCATTGGCATTTTCTATCCAGACTCTGGACTCAGAATAGGTGTTTTCCACTTGTAGTGCTGCTAAAAATGTGTTTTGAAAGCAAACAGATTTGATGAATGTTTAAATGCACATTTGAAAAAGCCAACAGGGGAGAAAGAGATATGGGGGGAGTGAAAGAGTGTTTGAGTATTTATAGTGCCTAAGTTAGAATCATTACACTCGAAGGCCAGACCACCTGACCCGAACCCAGAAACCAAATACGGACGAAGCGTTTGACTGCTTTCACTAACATGGTCCGGCAGGATGGTCTGACCAACAAACATCACGTGCTTTCCTCTCGGTGCTCAGTTAAGACTTTGCAGTGGGTGCTCATTAAATCTATTCGATACAAATGTGGTTTCCTTTTCTTCTCATCCCACACCAATTCAAAATGAAGCGTTTCTTTTTGATTCTGCTAAATTACACTCAAGACGAGTTACTACTGCACTCGGTGGTTGCATTATTTTCCTTATTATTGTACAATGTTTATGTTAATTCTAAATGGGCTAAGTTTGGTTTCAAGGATTTGGAAATCGTATATAAGACAAGGTTTACATATGATAAAGATAATAATGGAATTTTATTTTTTTTATTTTCAGTACAGATACATTTCAGCTTGGTTTTAATGCTCTGGAGATAGTACATTGTCAATAAGAGGAGGTTAGTAAATTATTTAGATAATAATGGAATTTGTATTGTTTCATTTTCAAAACAGATACATCAAAACATCCAAGTGACGCCACAAATGTTCAGCTATGGAGATGTCGTGCAAACATTGTATTGTACCTATATAAAAATAGTAAGGGAACTTATTAATATAGTTGATGATATAATGCTCGAGGCATTTCATTGTCATTGCAATTTAATCTCTGTTTTTACTAGCTTCACTGTAATTTCTCAGAAAATCCAAGCAAAACTAGCTGAACAGTAAAGAGACCAATGCAAAGTTCATTTGTCAGCTTCAAGAAATGCCTGGCGAAAGGGCCAAGAGAAGATGAATTATGGCATTGTTTAAACATGCTGTCCTTTTGGGGTTTTACAGATCTTGTCTGTTGAATAAATATTCACTCTCCAGCAGTACAAAACAAAGCAGAGCTCTCACAGGAATGAGACTAATAAACAGCTGAAGCAAAAGAGAAGATATTTAGAGAGAAACAGAAACAAAGCAGGCCAATAAAGATGCAAATCGAGTGACAAAACTGGGAAAAGAATAGGTATGTCTTTGCCGTTGGTGGAGCCAAAAAGAAATGCAAAATATTTGTTTTAGCCTGACTGGGATGGACATACTGTTTAGGGGCAGGATGATTTTGTTTCATCACAATGGGAGATAAAGCGAGAATGTGAAACCTGTTTGGAAACAATCATTATTTTTGGTTTGGTGGTACACTAAGCTTAGAGGGCAACGTCAATGAGATTCCTTCATGGAAACAAACTAAGCACATAGGACTACAGAATTCAAGTGTTTTCCTAATTGTATGTTTCACTATCACAGTTCAGTCTTTTACAAAACACATACTCAACATAATGGCCAATACCGTTGTTTGAGTCCTCAACTATACATAAACACCATAAAAAACCTTAAAGAACACATTATTTGTATTATTTTTTATCCTTGTTGCCACTCATATTTCCTCATGTCTGGAAAAAACTCGCATTTAGTGCGAGACTCTTTACGACCCGCCTCCAAGTGTACTCTGATTGGTGAAACGGTCTAGTCTTGTTTTATTGGTCAACATCACGGGTGCCGAGGCGACGACATGCGAATCAACTTGGCTGTGCCGAGTCTATGATGAGACATCACGGAAGTAACTGGATGCCTACAATGCTGGCGTTTGCTGTAGCTCAATAAATCTGATAACTCACTTTTTCATGAACTAGGATTTGTTACACAGGTACTTAAAAACACACAAACGTAGAGAGGAAATTAAAAATGGAGTTAAGAATCCGAGGGCCGCTTTGAAGAAATCTAGACCACCATTGGTTCCAAAATGGAGTGAACTATTGAAGTCAATGGTCACACAAAACATCTTTCATTGAAAGACCTTAATTTATGTTCAGCACAAAAAATAAATGTGTATTTATTGTTTAAAACAACTGAGGATGAGACAATATTTCATTTTTTATAGTGTTTTTAAGATGTTCTTTTGAAAAGACAGTAATGTGAATGAAGTGATGCGCTAAAGTATTTTTTAAAGGATGAACTATAAATAGAAAAAAATCCAAAAGGTGTGACGAGGTTAAGATCAAGATATCACCCAGAGACACAGTCAAATACGGGGAGAAATCAAATAGAAAGTCTTTAATTGTAAAGATTGGTAGAGATAGCAGAGAGGAAAAGTTAAGCAAAAACAGATTTTCTGTGTGTGAGTGCACGCTTGCGGCACACCAAACACTCTTCTGTAACCATGGCAGCTGCACTCCAAACCAGAATGAAACCATGCCTTCTCTGGCGATGACATAACAACAACAACAACAACATCAACAACAATAACAGGGATTTCGAGGTAAGTTATTGCAACAACGGTACATAATGATGACCCACAGCATATGGAACATGTTGATTCCTGCATTTTCTGTCTGCATGACCCACAATCCTGCTCGCACAAACAAATCCAAGACAGAGGAGCCGAACAGCGCACCATCTAAATAAAGCAACTTGAAAAACATCAATATTAAGCCCCAGTGTAAACTTTTAGAACTTTTTATGGCTTTTCCCAGCACCGGTGGCCTGTTTTTATATCACTCAACCTCACTTATTTGTTCAATCTCATAGGAGCAAACAATTGAACGTTCTGCTCGGGAGTGGACTAGAAGTTGAAAACTTGCAAAGATTAACGCTTTCAAGACGACGTTGCAATCACGCATGTCCCCCACTAGGGGTGTGGGCACGCAGCAGGTGAGTTTCCGGTAAGGAACGTGTCGGCCTCTTCCGAGAAATCGGCACAATTAACTACATAACTGCACATGCACAAACAACGTCATAACTCAGAACCTCATAATCTTTCATCTTCATTCTGTTTGCCACCATTCCCAACCAGAACCACGCTGGGCCACACTGCAAACGGACCAATCAAACCCTGCAAAATATCATAATTCATGTGTGGCAGAGCCATGGGGTGGATACACGCACACCAGGGCAATGAAGCCCAGCTCTCTGGTTGGCCCAAGTGTGTAATTACCATAAAGTGTGGTATGATGGGAAAGCAGCATTGAACAGCAGCATGGGCTTAAATGAAAGGGCAGCGGAGAGAGAAACATGAGGTAAAGCAGTACTGTAAAACAGTTGGCGCCCCAAAGTGCTTTTTAAAAGTGACTTTGGGTCCTAACAATAGCCTTTGTGTTTGTGACAATGTCACGGTTGATGGCTTCAACACACCACTGCGGCTCCGTTCGAATACCACGAGAGGGTAAAAACAAATTCACTCGGGCAGCCTTGACGTCAGTCACCAGTGAGGACACCACTTATTGTGGATATGTGTGTTTGCATGTGTGTGCATGGTCTTACTTCTTTTAAGGATGGTTTTAACGGCCTATAGGTGAGCTCCTACTCTGCCTCTGATGCTCCTGTAGGTCTATATTTGACTTCATTAGCTCTGGAAATGATTTTGGCCTACTTTTAATCCCGCAGGAATGATTTCCCATACCAAGCTTGTTTTGACTCTCTCAACACGCTTGGAGTTGGGAAGCCGCGGAGCATCATCCTGAAAACAGTGATCTCCGCTTCTCAAGATGGACTATATATAAACGAATGTGGCATTCTTAACGATTGGGTTATGGAGGCCAAATTTTAGCGTGCACACCCCACAGACCGTTTCTCTCCCCATCTCTGGTATGCCTTTCTCTCTCTGTCTCCCAGCACACACATAAATCGGCATAGAGAAGCCGCTGTTGCTCAGAAACTGGTGTGGGTGAGAACAAAGGTGGTAGTGTGGGGTAGGTGGCTGGACATCATGACGACTGCCTGTTACCCGTGGTCGTTGGGTCACCGGTGATCACCTACTGGAAAGGTGACCCACAACTGTCAGTGTAGAAACCTCCACGCCCCTTTAGAGGGAAAAGCCGGCACCAGCAGCACACCCTACCTGCAGCAAAGCCGACCAGAAGCACACCTGATCAGCAACACATCTGACCTGCAGCACACCGACCAGCAGCACACCCGACCTGCTGCACACCCGACCAGCAGCACACCCGACCAGCAGGACACCGACCAGCATACACCTGATCAGCAGCACACCCGACCTGCAGAACACCAGACCTGCAGCACACCCCGACCTGCAGCACACCCGAATTGCAGCATACCCGACCAGCAGCACACCCAACCAAAAGTACACCCGACCAGCAGCACACCCGACCGGAAGTACACCCGAACAGAAGCACACCCGACCAGCAGGACACCGACCAGCATACACCTGATCAGCAGCACACCCGACCTGCAGAACACCAGACCTGCAGCACACCCCCACCTGCAGCACACCCGAATTGCAGCACACCCGACCAGCAGCACACCCGACCAGAGGTACACCCGACCAGCAGCACACCCGACCAGAAGCACACCCGAACAGCAGGACACCGACCAGCATACACCTGATCAGCAGCACACCCGACCTGCAGAACACCAGACCTGCAGCACACCCCGACCTGCAGCACACCCGAATTGCAGCACACCCGACCTGCAGCACACCCGACCAGAAGCACACCCGACCAGCAGCACACCCGACCAGAAGCACACCCGCCCAGCAGCACACTGACCAGAAGCACAACCGACCTGCAGCACACCCGACCAGCAGCACAACCCGACCAGCAGCACACCCGACCAGAAGCACACCCGACCAGAAGCACACCCGACCAGAAGCACACCCGACCAGCAGCACAACCCGACCAGCAGCACACCCGACCTGCAGCACACCCGACCAGAAGCACACCCGACCAGCAGCACACCCGACCTGGTTGCAGCACACCCGACCTGCAGCACACCCGACCAGCAGCACACCCGACCAGCAGCACACCCGACCAGAAGCACACCCGCCCAGCAGCACACCGACCAGAAGCACAACCGACCTGCAGCACACCCGACCAGCAGCACAACCCGACCAGAAGCACACCCGACCAGAAGCATACCCGATCAGCAGCACACCCGACCAGAGGTACACCCGACCAGAAGCACACCCGACCGGAAGCACACCCGACCAGAAGCACACCCGAACAGCAGGACACCGACCAGCATACACCTGATCAGCAGCACACCCGACCTGCAGAACACCAGACCTGCAGCACACCCCGACCTGCAGCACACCCGACCAGAAGCACACCCGACCTGCAGCACACCCGACCAGAAGCACACCCGACCTGCAGCACACCCGACCAGAAGCACAACCGACCAGCAGCACACCCCGACCTGCAGCACACCCGACCAGCAGCACACCCGACCAGAAGCACACCCGACCTGCAGAACACCAGACCTGCAGCACACTGACCAGCATACACCCGATCAGAAGCACACCCGACCAGCAGAACACCAGACCTGCAGCACACCCCCACCTGCAGCACACCCGAATTGCAGCACACCCGACCAGCAGCACACCCGACCAGAGGTACACCCGACCAGCAGCACACCCGACCAGAAGCACACCCGAACAGCAGGACACCGACCAGCATACACCTGATCAGCAGCACACCCGACCTGCAGAACACCAGACCTGCAGCACACCCCGACCTGCAGCACACCCGAATTGCAGCACACCCGACCTGCAGCACACCCGACCAGAAGCACACCCGACCAGCAGCACACCCGACCAGAAGCACACCCGCCCAGCAGCACACTGACCAGAAGCACAACCGACCTGCAGCACACCCGACCAGCAGCACAACCCGACCAGCAGCACACCCGACCAGAAGCACACCCGACCAGAAGCACACCCGACCAGAAGCACACCCGACCAGCAGCACAACCCGACCAGCAGCACACCCGACCTGCAGCACACCCGACCAGAAGCACACCCGACCAGCAGCACACCCGACCTGGTTGCAGCACACCCGACCTGCAGCACACCCGACCAGCAGCACACCCGACCAGCAGCACACCCGACCAGAAGCACACCCGCCCAGCAGCACACCGACCAGAAGCACAACCGACCTGCAGCACACCCGACCAGCAGCACAACCCGACCAGAAGCACACCCGACCAGAAGCATACCCGATCAGCAGCACACCCGACCAGAGGTACACCCGACCAGCAGCACACCCGACCGGAAGCACACCCGACCAGAAGCACACCCGACCTGCAGCACACCCGACCAGCAGCACACCCGACCTGCAGCACACCCCGACCTGCAGCACACCCCGACCAGAAGCACACCCGACCTGCAGCACACCCGACCAGCAGCACACCCGACCTGCAGCACACCCCGACCTGCAGCACACCCGACCTGCAGCACACCCGACCTGCAGCACACTGACCAGCATACACCCAACTATGCCCGGGTGACCCCACACACTCTCAAATATAACATGTATGCTCTTACCCTGCGCCTGGGGTGACCCTTTGTCCAGCGCTTTTGCGCACACGCCCCGACCCTCCAGCAGAGCCTGCAGAGGTTTGCTCTCCCCCGGGCGCTGCTGACAGGTCAGTCCGGTACCGCAGCGCCCCGTGTACACTCCGCACGCCCGGCCCTCGCTGATCGCGCACGTCATGCAGCACCCGCAGCCCGGTTCTCTGACGCTCTCGGTGCAGTCCCGGGGCAGCGGTTTGCACAGCACAAGCGCGCCGTCATCGCAGGGCTCGCAGCGGACCACCGGACTGACGCTGGCGGCCAACCGGGCGAACGCTGCCAGCAGGGCGGTCAAGCAGAGAGCGCACAGACCCGTCATGGAGCCGAAGGGCTGAACGGGGGCAGATGTCTGGAAAGCGGCGTCAAATCACCTCGACCGGGGTAACACGGCTGGATGAGCTCTTGAATTCGGGTTCGCGGAGACCGGGGGCGTCACGTCGGTTTGACTGGACTGTGTTCCGGCCGGTCGGGTCTCTCCATCTGTAAGAGAGTTTAAAGGGAACTTCGGGTTTTATACAGGCAGGAAAAGCACGGACCGTAAGTCACTCC
This sequence comes from Triplophysa yarkandensis, assembly GCA_033220385.1. Lineage (NCBI taxonomy): Eukaryota > Metazoa > Chordata > Actinopteri > Cypriniformes > Nemacheilidae > Triplophysa > Triplophysa yarkandensis. The sequence goes on along the minus strand of CM065658.1, from coordinate 8,335,818 downwards.
CACCGGTATGAATTATGTAGTCACCGGGGTTCGGTCTTAAGGCAACGAGTAAAACCCATGAGGTAGTTAGAAGAATGCCGGCGACCGCTCTAGAAGTCACTATGAAAGCTCGGGGGCGCAGGTTTGGAGGGGGGTGATGCCAAAAGCATATGTGGGGTGTGCAGCACCTGTTACCCAGCACATGTTACCCAGGATGAAGTTCTGGACTATAAAACTGATCTTGTGATTGATGGGATGAGATGAGGGGGGTGTTTGCACCCCTCATGCAGTTTTACATTAGGAACTTTTCTTTTGTTTGTGGTTCTTACAACATCAGTTTTAAAGGATTGGCTTTCAAATAACTTGAAATGTTTGCCATAAGTGCGGCTTTGGAAATGAAGCTTCCATAATCCTTAAAAATCCTAAATTCTAAACAATGTGATATGAAACCCGTAGATCCTTTACTTCCACATTGTGCATCACTCAGTTGTGGTTTGAGAGTTTAAGCAGAAGGTTGTGGGTTTGAATCCCAGGGCCCGCAGACATGACTGAAGTGTCCTTGAGTAAGACATCTTGACCCTGTTTGCTGCATTTTATGCATCATCTAACATGAAAATGTAAGTAACATTGTTCAGGAAGCCTTCAACGGCTATATAGAAATAATCATATGGTTCAATATGTTAATAGTGGCAGTCGTGACCCAGTGGTAAGTGAGTCGAGCTTGTGGTCACAGGGTCGTCGGTTCGATTCTCAGGGCCGACAGGTAACGACTGACGTGCCCTTGAGCAAGGCACCTAACCCCGTTTGGCTCCCTGGGCCCTGCAGTGGTAGCTGCCCCCGGGTGTGTGTTCACTACTCACTGGATGGGTTCAATCCAGAGGTCACATTTCATAATGGGTCACCATATCTGACAAATAGGTCACTTTCAATTACATTTACATTTACATTTACATTTAGGCATTTAGCAGACGCTTTTATCCAAAGCGACTTACTATTAAACATTTTCTTTCTTTATTTTAAGTGTTGAATTGTTCTGTAAAAATGTTTCATGTGCAATAGTTAATCTCAAAATAAACACCTATATTGTCAATGGATAAATACATTTCTACAATGGAAAAATTTAAATAATTAAGTAACAGTTAATATCTCTAAGATCTACAAATATTTTAATATAATATTTCATATGAATAAAGTTATGTTTTTATGTATGTTATGTATGTTTTCAGTATTTATTTAACATATAATAATCTGTAATAAAATCCAATATTTGTTGTGAATTCTAATAGTATATCTGGGTTAATCAGAATTACTTTTTATCCTTGTTTACACAAAACAGATATTTACTTAATTTCAAAGCTTTTATATGTATTTTTTGCGTAAAACGTTTTACTTAAAAATACACTTATGTAAAATCTCTGAATGTACAACATAAATCAAAGTTGTCACGGAAATGGTTTGTCCATTTCAAGACCGTTTTAAACTGGTCTAAACCACCTTCCACCACTGAATATTAGAGGTAATCTCTGTGAACACTGCATAATAATGTGGAAAATACTCTATGGGTGGTCAAGCTTTCACAGTCCCATGACACCTGCAGAACCGACATCAATGCACTCATCCATAGATAATCTTCATCATAACCCCACATCCATCCACCCGTCCCCGGTTGATCAGCTCGTCCTTCCCTCCATCCTATTCTCCATCCACCCTTGTCTCTTTTTCTGTCTATCTCTTCTTCTCTCTGGGTGGTAAGAGATGATTAGAGTGTGGGTTGGATGTTGGATTGTGCTGCTTCAGCTCAGAACACCCCTCCTGCCTCTGCTCTGTAATAACACAAAATCTGTACAGGCTGTACAGCTCAGTGGCTCCAGCTTTGGGAAAATAAAGGCCTACGGGCCTGCCTGCAGACCCCAGTGTTGAGACTGGCCCACTGAAAACAAGCAGAGGGGGTAAGGAAATACCCCCAGCACACCCCCACTAACAGCCACCTCTGCTACTAAGATTAGTTTTCCTATGACTCTGCATATTTTCACTGCCGTCTCCTGTTCGACTTCTTTTTGTGTTTCTGTTTCTTTCTTTTTTTAGACTAGGAGAATTCCTCGCATTTAGATGTTCTGCACGTGAGCGCTCCGCTCTGGTCTCCGGGAGCATTCTGGGAATGGAATGCACGGAGCTGTGCCGAGTGCGCCTGGAGAGACGGTGGGCTCCCGCTCAGCATGTGGGACAGAGAGACCTTGACTTGAAATGAAACTGTACCCTGATTGTAAAATCTGATAAGATACCGATAGCATTCTGCCTCCACCTATGACAACAATCGCAGGGATTAGGTCTTCACGTAGATTTTGACAGCTGCGTGTAGATTTTATCAGCAGTTTTCGCAAAAATGCAAGTCTTATCCAACTTTTAAAGTCATGTTTGTGTTTAGAAGATGGCGTTTTGCTGGTCCGTTCGAGTGTTTGTTTATGTGAATATTTTCGCAGCTGGCTTAAAGTTTTTTGAAGATGCAGCCATCCACACTGAGGGCCTAGATTTCGAAGGGTTCTTAATTTAGCGACAGCAGATCTGAATATCACACATCTTGCATGTACTGTCTCTCATTTAAATTCTTCTCTCTGTTTTCTCTGGCTGTTCTCGGAGTCGGATGGTAAATCATTAATTGTCCTTCCTGTTCTGCTCCATTTCAGATATGACAGCACCCGCTGTGACACACGTTTATTATGGAGTGTCATCCGCGGTTTTAGGGAGAGGGGTTTGATTTATTTGTTTCGTTCCTCTGAGGGAGTTTTAAAGAAAACAGCATGCCCTGATGGCAGTGCCACTAGACATTTGCGCATTTATGAATATGCTACTGTCACACAAATATGCATTAATACACTAAACACACAAGATGATTTATGACATGGAGTCTTTCCAACACATTAAAGTGATATTTCACTCTAAACTATTGTTGGTGTCATCATTTATTCACCTTCATCACATTTTAAACCCATAATGGAACATTAAAGAGAATGGTACTTTTTTCCGCATAATCAAAGTGGATGGGGACTAGAGGCTGTCAAGGTCCAAATGAGCAAACGGCAACCAAAAATCATTACTCAAACACCGCAGTCCAAATTTTGGTAAGTCTTTTCATAGTATTGTGTGAAGGAGTAAAGATTAGTTTTTTATTTGGAAAGTTCTTAACAGCTTTAGTCACCATTCACGTTAACTGTGTCATCATACAGCAGACTGGACGTTAAAGGAATAGTTCCAAAAATTCTGTTGTGAATTATTCAACCTTAAATTGTTGCAAAATAGGATAAATTACAGTTTTTTGGAAAACCGTCAGAAACAAGATTTACGGGACACCATTGACTGCTACAGTGGAAGAAAAAATAAAAGCAGTTCCTTCTTCCGTGCTCAACAGAACAACAAATAATAAAATGTGTTTTACTATTGTAGTCAGTGATGACCCAGAAATCCCGTTAACTAACATTCTTCCAAATATCTTTCTTTGTTTTCAACCAAACAACAAAATGTAAACAGGTTTGAATGACTTTTACACATACATGAAAAGATTTTCATCACTTATTCACCTACCGTCCTTCCGAACAGTAAGATTTTCTTCTGCGGAACACAAAAGAATATATTTTGAAGAATGCTGCTAACCAGATAACATTAACCTCCATTGACTAATATTGTATGGACAGACAACCACTAAGACATTTCTCATAATATATTTAGTGCTCAACAGAAAAACAAATCCTACAATCCTTTTTCTACCTTGGTTGCCAAAAGTGCCTCAGAGCTCTGAGATTCCAACATTCTGTCAAATACCTTCCTTTGTGTCAACCAAAACAACAAACAAAATATATACAGGTTTGAATGACTTTTTTGCAGAACACAAAAAACATGCTTTGAAGAACGCTGGTAACCAAGCAACATTGTCCCCTGTTGACTTCCATTTTATTGCCACAAAACCAAATTTTTCAAAGTATCTTCTATTGTGCATCTGCCTTATAAACCAAACAAATGATTTTTTTAAACATCTGCGTGTCTCAGGCTATGCCTTGTCAGCAGATGCACATCTCTCACACACTGAGCCAAGCTTTCAACATGAGGCCTCTGTGCCCACTTGAAAGTCAAAAATGTAAACAACATTATCAGATATATGGCCTCATTGAATGTAACCCCTTGAAGGCGTACATTTTCGGATCAAACTTAAACAAAGCAATTGCCTGTGAAGACAACATCATTCTTTCATGGCAAATTTCCCAAACTCGCTCACGATAGCAACTGTAGCTCATCCAGGGAGGAAACGGAAGGCACCAAGCGCTGGCAGGCCGGAGCCGAGTGTGCCCCGAAACGTTCCTGTGTTCTGTTCTTGTGTTGTGTTGAGCTCTTTCTCTCTCCTCAGGGGTGAATAATTACAGTCACAGCATGTGACTTAACTGCACAGAGATCAAATTCCACGGTGTTATAATCACTCGCTGTTCGGCTATAACAGCAGCAAAAAGAGAGGGAGTCTAATAGATGGGGGGAGCAGAAAAGATTGCTTTTGCCAGGTTACAGAGCGGGATCAGAATGGAAATCAAGGGAGCGCAGGGTGATTTCGTGAAAAAAGCAGGCGTGACAAACAGGTGGTTTATCACTGTGAGAAACATCCAAGGGGAAAAGCGGACTGAACATAATCATTTTGTGTTTTGGCGATAAGCTCGCTGGGCTCGGCTCTATTTTTGGAAAAGCTTTTCCGTGAGAGCAACTCTGAAGATGGAAATAGTGAGCGCACGGTTGAGCGTATAAAGCTGAAGGAATGTGTGAGATCCGAGCATGACTTCGCATTGCATGGTTTGAACATGAGCCAAAACAGATGGAACGGACCCAATAAAGGTTTAGCTCAACACTGTCCCCATTCACCACATGCACACACCTTCACAAGTGAAGCTCAGTATGTGTCACATCTCAAAACCTCTTCTGGTTTTCCTCCCTGAGATGACTGTAGTGGTTGATATGAAAATGTGCTGGATGGTCGATTGTTCTTTCATTTATCAGTGGATAAATCATCAACTACACGATAAAACCTAAATCTAGAATGTTTGTTTAACTCATGGCTGAGTAAAAGAACCCAATTGTTGGCCTTTATTAGTCTAGAAAAAGAACAACATTACCCTGATTATAATAACGCAAAATTAGATAATTTAAGTCCATTAGATTGGTTTATTTAATCCAACCATGGGTTAAAACAACCCTGATGTTTTTAGTACATAAGAACATAAATGATAAATGATAATAGTTGAAATATTGTTTAAAACAATAAAGTTACAATAAAGCACCATGTCAATAAACATCCACAAGCATTGAGTCCATGTTTCAAACGCCTCGAAAACGTGTGGCCTACACAGGCACATCATGTCAGTAAGGTCACATGTTTGGCTTATGGCTTTTTGGTTAACAGTCAATAACTCATTTATTATGATCTATAATTATAAAAATTTGCACTCGTAGTTTAAGCATTGTTTGGCAGAGTTATCATCCTGGAACGGTTTAAAAAACTCTCAAGCGCCAGTCACTTTTATCCCCCGCCAGGATCGTTTGGAGGAGGCAAAGCCTTGAGCTCCCTAACTCACTCTTGTGATGACAGAACCGACAGACTCTATCACTTACGGGCTGACAGCCAGCCAATCGCGTCAGGAATGTGAAAGGAGGAAGGGAAGGGATGGGTTCAGGTCATAGATTAGCTTCGGGCCAACGGAGTCTGCAAATGAACTTGAAGAGACGCATGTCCATCTCCAGCATGTTCTTGAGCTCAAGCTGGGCTGATGAGTAAAAATCCAGCTCAGCAAATGTATGAAATGCGCAAGAGGAATGATGTACAGTACATCTATGCGGGGGTAACGTCCATGATTTATTTGGTGTACCATGTCCTTCAGGGGGTGAGATTAGTCAGTGAGCCTCCAGAGCAGCTCTATTAGGGAAAGAATTTAAGTTCAACAACCTTCAGTCTGTATGGAGATGTGCCACAGGTTTACTAGCTTGGTATTAAAGGAGTTACTGTAAGCCTTATTGATGTCATAAATAATGAACTTCTGTTCCAAATTATAAGTAACATAATAAACAACCCAGTAGTGTGTACATTTTATCCTACACTGCAAAACGTATTTAATATGGCTTAGTAAATATCACAAATATAAACAGTTATATAAACTAAATAAAGTCTTTTAAAAACAAAAAATGTTGAGGAAAATCGTCAAAATAATTGATTAAAAGTAAATAAACTGTAAATGTCTGTAAGATGTATAAATATTTTTAAAGTTTTTATAATAAAACGAAGTAGATTTTATTTACCGAATATATATTTGTAATTTAAACTTCATATTTTTAAATAAATGTAGACAGAATTTTATTTACTTTAAAAGTATAACATTTACAGAAAATGAATATTAATATAATACTTAAAGAAATATGTAGAAAAAGAGATAATAACGCCGCTTACAGCTCATTTATTTATTCACTTAATTTATTTATAATGCAATTTTATGAAAATATACAGTACTATAGATTATTTTAAATTCTTAAAGTTGCAATGTGTTATAATATGGAAGATCTATTAACAGTTACCATAAATCTATTAACATCTCTGCTTCTTACTTCGAAAAGGAAGGATAAGCAGTGGACAGAGCCAATTCGTAAACCTGTTGCTAAATGCTGCTAGATTTCTAGATAGTTTACCAAAAATGAACACTCTGTCACAAATTAAACCCTCTCTAGTTGTTCCACACTTGTCTTTGTTTGAAGAACACAGAGAAAGAAATCTGGATGAATGCTTGTAACAGTAACAATGATTGGTCTCGTTGCCTACCATGGTAGAAAAATGAAATGGTAGTCAAAATTCCCCTTCCACTTCTTGCTGTGACACATTCTTTAAAGTATCTCATTTTGTGTTTAACTCAACAAAACATAAAGAAGAAAATGTATCCTGCTATGGTAATCAATGATGTCCAAACAATGGTTGGTTCCAAGCATTCTTCTAAATATCTTTCGCTGTGTATATCAGAAAAAAAGAAACCTTAGCAGATTTGAATGGGGAGTATATAATGATTTTTAATAATAGGGTAAACTATCCCTTTAAGTGCTTTTATTCTTTAAAAAGTTCACTAGCATATTTTCTTCTGCTGTGCTATAAAATCTGATATTGTAATATCAACCACATTTACGTTTTAAAATATTCCAACACACCCTTCATCCTCCTGATTTCTACAATATATCTGTAAACCAGAAATTCTGTTTTACAGAAAAGTTTTGAAGGTCTTTTATGCTCTTTAAATAAGAACCAGTAGTTCTGCTCAATAATTCTGTGATTTTTGTTTATTTTATTTTTCCTCCTTACCACTTCATAAAACATTTTTCCCAAGTCACAATCCGAGCTTGGTATTTTAGTTGCTGTTTCTTGGACGCAAAATGATTGTGTTTGACTTAGACGAGTTTTCAGCCCTTTCCCATTTATGGTTAAAGTCACACTGTGTGTGTATCACCTCTATGTACTGTAGAACCAAAAATGTGAGTTTACTCAACATGAATTTGTGGCGCATCAAGATTCCGAATCAGAGGGTTTCGATGTGATTCTAATAGGGTCCTCAAAGCATCTTATTATGCTCCACCAATATGTTAGAAAATGTAGAAAATTTCCATTCATGAATTGATTGTCCACGTCTGGATGGCGATGTATTGTTTTCTTATGAATTTAGTTACTAGTCTTCATTCTAAAAGACATCGCAAATACTGTTGCTTATTGATGAGGAAATGTGATGTAACTTTTCTATTCATTAAGCGGACATAGAAACACAGATGTTTTCTTAAATTTGTAATCATTGCAATGAACATCTTGGATGGATAATACAATATGATTTAATAACATCTGTTCAAAAGTCTGAAGAATGCAACACATACATCTGCGCCAGCTGCATTGTATTGGCGTATTGACTGTGTTTTATGGCATTCTTAGAAAGTTGCTTTTTAGGACCAAACTGGAACAATGCCCTTCAATAAATCTATGGCATAAGCTGATCCATGAGGGATTCTGTGGGTTAGTGTGTGAGAGTGTTTCTGGGGAAACATCTGGAGCAAAATACCACAAACTACGGCCCTTTTAGAATCAGCAGGAGGCACATCTTCACAACCTTTTATCTCAGAAAAAGAGAAGGAAGGAGATGGGGGCAGAAAGAAAGAGATGGAGTAAAAAGACAGGAAGTTATTGGACAAAATGAGGAAAACAGGAAGGAGGATATGATGTGGGCGTAGATGGACTGTAATGGCACTTGAGAGTCCTGAATGAGAGCATGGAAGTGTAGGAATGCAAACGATTTCTGTGAAATTTCGAGATGCAATGACACCGTATTCAGAAACGTGTCAGAATGCACTTGAAAACGTAGTGCTAGTATGCGTTCTCACATATTCCCTAAATTCCCTTGCCACAGGTGGTGCCATAATATGCATTCACTTAAAATGTATTCAACAGAATGTAATGTTTTTGTATTTAGGTCATGTGTTTAGAGAGAATTTTGCTTATTAATTTGAGTTAAACATGTTTAAACTAGCTACAATGAATGATATAGACATTTATAGCACAAATTAACTTCTAACTATATCGTTCTGAGACTCACTTATGCATTCATATTTCTTCCACAGTTTAGAATTATAAAAAATCTCTGAAATAATTATCAAATAAACAAATGCAATTATGGGAATTGTGTTATTGCTAAAAAACAGGAAAATCAAGTGACACATTTTATCAACTGCGGTGTAGTCATCTTTGGCTAGAATGTATGAATGTAATAAATATATTCTTGTCTCGCCTCAAGAAAGCTTTTTAAAGAACTTGAAAGTAGTCCCCATCTATTCTGCGCTCTTATGAGTTGTTTTCGAATCTTCAACATTTGGTCAAAGTTATCAATTTCAAAAACATTTTACTTCAATAATTGTTATTGTCATGAACAATAAAATGTTCTTGCTAAATTACATTGTGTCTATTAAACCAATTAAAGATATTATTTAAAACAATCAGACACATTATACTCAAGTATCCTAAATCCTAAAAACTGAGGTTTGTTACAGGTAATACCCAAATAATGCAAGAATGCACATCCATCGTGGAGATCACACTTGCAAATAAAATGTAATGCAACTTTTTCAATTTATTCTATGAACAGCAGTTTGAGCCATAGATATTAAAGGATGAAGCTTAGATTTGGAATGATATCGGCACTGCTGTGTGAGATCTCATTTTCACTTACAGTTTTAGCAGCGTCTTGAAATGCTGTCTGGGATTGATTGGTGCCAGCGTAATTTGCATATGCAAGTATATTTTAACTTTGATAAACATTTAAATGTTTAATGCTTGTTTTAAATGATAACACGGGGGCTTTAACTGGTGTTGCATTACATTCCCAATAATGTGAAAATTGTGAATGTCTTTCCTCAATAACTAATGCATTTCCAAGTGAAGAAGAATTTTAAATGAGAAGGGGGTGTGTGGCTTGTGTTTTCCACTGTAATTTGAGTAGATGCATAAAAATTATGTTTTGATTGAAGATGAGTATACATTTAAAAAAAGATAACTCTATGGAATATATAAAATAAACATTGCAATATTCTATAAAATACTAGTAATTCCAACTTTTCATTTTACTTTGACTTTAACGACAGATTGCCTGCAACTTTTTTTAACCAATTTTACTAAAAACTTACTATTTTCATCGAAAGTAATATGGCTCATTCATATCAATTCTTGCAATCCCATCTGTACCGTTTGGTACAATTTGCGACAAAAGTTACGAATTTTCATGAGATCAGAATGGCACATCAGTGATGACATCACAATGCTGTAGGAATAATCAATAACATACAGATTATATTCATTTCAATTTGAAATCCATTAAAAGTTAATCATTTTCATCAAATAATCAATTAATAATCAAAACAAAGCTACATAACCTACAAGTATTTTACAATGAAATATAAATGTAGAAAAGTATATAATATAAATATATAAAAATGTAAGACGCCGCACAGGCTTTTTGTGAGACTTTCAACCTGGCAAAGGCAGCTTGGACCATTCAATAAGATGAATCGTAAATGTAAAAAAGACATTTTAAACACAAGTGCTCAGTTTCAAGCTGCGGTTGTACTATCACCTCATGCTGTTCATTAATTTTCTAAGGTTCAATTTGTCAATTTGTCCTCACCCATATGTGCCACAAGGAAAAAAACTAATAGCACATAACGTATTGCATTGCATAACTCATGGGCGTACATATATACACCCGCTGTCAGGATACGTCCATAATAACCACATTTAATCTGAAACACGTCTTAATACCACGATACACACTCAGAAAGACATACAACAGGTGCCGCATTGGGGAGATAAGAGGACAACTTGTCCCCATGATGACATCCTATCATGTAAACCCCACATACATGCTCACCACCTCCATGTTACCGATGTTTAAACAAAGTAGTTTTAAGGCCGACTATTGAACAAACTCACGTCTGGTTTATATGAAAGTGTGTATATCAGTGTAGCGTGTTAGTGTGTGTCCACACCTGTATGAGAGTGCTAGGCAAGCATATGGAGTATGTTTGTGACAGATTGTATAGGAAAGTTCAAATGCACCTTGTTCAATCAAATCGACTTCACTTTACACTATATGAGCAGACAGAAAGGGCTGTTTTGCAAGCGGTGCTGGCTGTGGGAATGGTATGGGGGTGATTGGGGGGCCGGTTCTTGGAAAAAGGGATTGAAATCTCATTGCACCATCTATCCAGGATTTACTGTTCTAATGCTTAAAAGATTGAAAGATCCTTGTATTCTAGGCTGTTTAGCAAACACGATCATGTTTAAAGGAGTACTTCACCCAAAAATGAAAATGTTATCATTTGCTCGCCTTACAGTCGTTTCCGATGGTACATTTCTGTATTGTGTTGAACACGGATTAAAATATTTCAATAAAAGTGTGTAACCAAAACATCAATGTTGACTTCTATAGTAGTCTTTTGACCATCCATGGGAGTCAAGTGTGACCCAAAATGAACTGCAAGGTTGTACACAAAGATACATAACAAAAATCAATCATATTGGAGAATCTTGATTTTAGGAGTTTACCAGAATTACTCATTTAAGAGGTTTGGACTTTCACCATAAATCCTAGCGTCATCCCAAATGTTGGCCCTTAAGAGTTTTAGCTTCACATAAATTATTAAGAAATGCTGACTCTTCAATTGTATTGCGTGCATGCCTGATAAATGTGGTTCAAACATCTTTATTTTATCAGAGTTGGATCGACATTTGCAGAATTCTTCATAATTATGTCTTACCGTCAAGTGCTATTTCTGAAATCATAACAATTTGGCTGTATCTTGATGAAATGCAAACACGAGAATAAATCCATCTCGGTCCAACCACATGCTGTATCTCATGATGGAACAGAAAGGGCCCTCATCTGCGGACAATAAAAACTCGATTGCTTTTCATTAGATGTTGTTTTTGATTCAAAAGCAATGCAAGAGGAAAACATTTGTGCGGTGATTTATTATCCCAGACTTTTCATCTGAGAAATTAAGAGCAGAGGATGAGCCCCAATAAAACAAATCCAAATTGGGCAGCATTCATGACAAACCTAGTTGTCAAGAATAATAAAGTTGTATAAGGAAAGATTTTTGGGAATATGTTGCTTTAATAAATGACGTAAGGAGGATTAAGATCAATCCGTAGGTGTGAGGGCTTGCAGACACTTGTAGCAGATGGTTTGGGTTCACATAGTTTAATGGTTTGTATCTCATAACCCCGCTGACCCTTTATCTATAAGTCTGCCAATATGTGTATAAGTCGCACAACAAAATCCCATTTCAAATACTAAACTCACAGTTGAATGTGCTCTCACACACATACAAACACAAACACATACATTTATGATTCCAAAATAAAGCATGGTGTGGAAAGGAATAACAACATGTGCTAACAACATCTTAAGCCAAAGTTTTTAAAATGAAGACGCTTAAGTAGTGCTTCATGTTTTACAGTTTTTATGGGTAAAACATCCTGTTGCGTAATGTTATAAAGCTGCTCTTTATAAAGAGTGTTACATTATGACTGATGAAAGTAATATTTGAAACAGTCTTGGGTACGGTGACTAAATGTATGTCTATATGTACATGTATTTGCATATGGACATATGTGCTTAATATACACATTTCTTATGTCTATAACATTTGATTTTAAAAAGTGAAATTGGTGACATTATATAAACAAGCAATAAATAATGTGAACATATACCACATTGTTAGTCTTTTTCTATTAAACTTTTATAACAAAAAATAAAAATTCTCTGGCCTTAATTTTATGGCAGTATTTTCTCTATGGTTTTGTGCTTTGATGTTTAAGGTATCATATCGAAATAAAAGATTCCAGTATCCTTAAGCCCTTAAGCTACATGAAGGTTGGCAAAACCCATGGACTTTCGGGTTCATTCATTACACAATAACTTGATGTTTTAAGGGATAGATCATGCACAAAATCTAATTTTGTACTAACTTATTTAACCTGTTGTCATTTTAAACCTGTAAGAGTTTCTTTATCGGCTTTTTAAAGAATCATGGTAACAGAAAACTAATGGCACTGCTAATATGTTCATACAATAGAAGTCAATGGGCACATTTGGTTTATGGTTTTTAGTTTTTATGCCAAAGCAAAAAATCATGCTGGTTTAACATGACAGGAGGGGTAGTAAGTTAAAACGGATTAATTCCTGAATTATCTATAGAATCACTTTAATAGTTTAATAGTTTACATTTACATTTACATTTAGTCATTTAGCAGACGCTTTTATCCAAAGCGACTTACAATAGTCGAGGAGACAATGAAGCGGTAAATAGCCGATACAACAATAGGTGAACAAGTGCTACAACAATGCTACCGAGTTACACAGAGAGCGAAGTTACAAAATAATTTTTTTTTTTTTTTTTGATAGAGTGAGTAGTTAGAAAAGAAGTGAGTTAGTGAGTTAGGTGTAGCCGGAAAAGATGAGTTTTTAGGAGTTTTTTAAAGATAGAGACCGAGTCTGACAAGCGTGAAGCCAGAGGCAGATCGTTCCACCATCGAGGAACTGAAGCAGAGAACGTTCGAGAGAGAGAGAGTTAAGGCCGCCATTTCCGCAATGTGGCAATTTTATAATGAGGGCACATTGTACTACTACTAATATGATAACAGTAGAAAGAAAGAAAGATAGAAAGAAAGAAAGATATACATAATTTTTAATACATATGCAGTTTTAAAAAACAATGAAAACTGCTTCTTTAGTCTCAGGCGGACAGTATTTAGTTTGACCTCTTACACTTGAGCAATAGCAGGAATTTTGCTCTCTTAAACCCAAACGGAATTCTAATCTAATGACTTCAGGACAGTCTTCCCAAAAGAGTTCAAGATGTGCTCAGTGCCAGAGGAGGTCACATTAAACACTCACATTTTCCTATAGACATTTTCTTCAATAAATGACCCTGTTTTATACAGTGCACATATTTCAATAAAAACAGCATTTTTGATAAAAAAGTCTTGTCTGGGGCACTCTTTAAAATACTACATAGTTACATTTGATGGTAATGGTCTCAAAGTCAAAAAACATTTCCTTTTTCATATTTTTACTATTCTTCATTTATTATTTCAGTATTGACTTTTCTGTTTATCGTTATGTGGTATCAATTCTGATTGAATGGCATATGAAAAGTGAATTATAGTTGGTGGCTTTCCATGCCATCTCAACGAAATAGCAGATGACATCCTCTGTAACTGGGACATGTCTTATCCAGTATGAGGAACACTGTGGACCAGACCTCATGACCTTTTAATACTTGGTTTGGCTAGTGAGACTCAATCAATACTTTAACAACCACCTTCATAAACTTTCTTACATTTGGACACATGCAATCTTGAGCAGTCGGTTGCGACCTTGCAAAAGGCCGATACTTAAAAAGTGCATATGAAAGCTATTGAGGTAATAGCATGTATGTACGTTTGCGCGTCTATTAAAAATGGCAGGGTGTGTATCTGAGGGCGAAGGATCTGCGTATGAGCGGTAGAGAGTCTGTGGTGTGTGTAGAGTTAAGCAAGCGTGGGTGTGCACGTCTGGGTCTGGTTTGGGCTTTTCTGAAGTGATTTGTAATGATATGCTGCTCTGTCTGTACAACGTGTATTTGTGCCCCAGTGAGACATACAGAACATACTCTCATTAAGTTAAAAGGACGGCGTCCAACCACAACGACTTTAGGGCACACACACACACACACACACACACACACACACACACAAATGCCCGTGCAATGGCCAGCATTTTGAGACACACACTCAAATGGGATTGCCTGCACAGACACACATTGGCCAGTGCCATAAAAAGCAGCGATTTGGGACAAATAACATTTCCACCATCATATTAAGGTTACAGAAGCTACATGAAGTCTGTTTCCAAAAGAAAGAATTTGAAAAAAATAATAATAATAAATCTTAAATACACATATTAAATACAAAGTCAATATAAAATACTTAGCAGCATATGTTTAACAATTCATAATTTCGTTCTGCGAAAATGATTGCATTGAAATTGTTCAATGCTTGTTTGTGATCATTTTTACACGTCACATGGTGTGACATACGTCCTGCAGCGCAAAGGTATCAGGAGATCATACTGACCAATCAGAGGGACTGAATCAATTAATGCAAGCTGTCAATCAGCCCCCTGGAATTGTGATTTTAAATCCCACCTATAGTACACACAAAGGTCCCGTTTGCTCTTTTATGTATTGACATATTTCCAGCCTTGACCAAAATGTCATAATATAACAGTGGCATTTGCTGCAATAATGAATCAATTATTATTTGCATATTCTCTTTAGGGTTTTGTCAGAGCTGATCTGGTAGGGTCAGACACATGACTTCAAATGAAATAAAGTGACCTGATGTTTAAATATCAGGGCAATTTGTCACATCTTGTCAACAAATGAAATATAATGGCTATTTAGATATTTTTTGCCAATATAAAAGTGAAGATATAGAAAAACAGACCACAAAACACTATTCACATTGCAAAGGTTTATTTATTTCTTACATTTTTATTGTCTTACGGAGTCTTCAAGCTTTTTTTTAAGCGAAGGCTACCTAAGGAAATGAAATCATCCGAAAGGTTCATATTATTGGAATATTGTAAGTTGGCCAAAAAAACATTTACATTCTGTATTAAAAAGAGCAACGATCCATTCAAAATGTCTTCTCCTTTAAAAGCTGATTAGCATCCAACCATAAAATTATTTTATTATTTTAATTAAAAATTATAATCCAGAAATTCAGTCAAACCCTATACTATAATTCTAACTATGTGAAGGTTAGCATGTGTTATAAAAAATTATCAAGTTAAACTGATAGTTCATACAAACATAAAACAAAATCTGTCATCATTTACTCACTCTCGTGTCATTTCAATACTGTATGACCTTTTCCCCACAGAACACAAACAGATATTTTGAAGAATGTTGTAACCGAACAGCACTGCGGCTATTACTGTTTAGTACATAGACACAAAACCAAAGTCAATGGGTAGCAGTGACTAACATTCTTTAAAATATATATTTTTTTGTGTTTTGCAGAGAAAAGAAAGTTTTAAAATTGCAATTACAGCAATTACTTTAAAGTGATTATCCCAAATAATTATTATAATGTAATGCAACTGTCGATACAATTATTTATTATTAGATTGTACAACATTAAGAATGCTCTTAAAATGGAAATGTTGTCACAATTGTGTGTTAAAGCCCATATTACACCACAATAGCAGTTAAAGGTGTCACAAGGAAAGTGTGTCGGGTAAATGTGCGCTATTTTTGAACGTGTCATGTCCCTCATGACTCCAAGCAGCCTTGTGTTCTATGTCAGCAATGTTGATGCAATTTCCCTACGCTGGCTGCAAACCTGCATGTCGTACCATCAAGAAAACGCCAATGCGAAGTAAATTTAGAGTCCCTGAAAACTATGCCTGTTATGCATACGCTTAAATGCACACCTAAACAAACAAGCATGCTCGATACACTTTCACGGCCCATGAAGGCATTCGTTCCTTGTGAACCATCTAAATCCGCCGTTTTCAAATCGCGTCAGCCTGCAACCTATGAATCGCACGGACGTCAAACCAGAGATTAACCGGATTTCCACCATCGGCCTCATAAGAGGATTTACTTGCGTACAAACCCACATCCATATAACCAGAGGAACAGACATGTAATGAAATGCGAGAGCCCTCTATTTCAATCTATATGTCGTGTGTGAGGTCATGAAAGTCTGAGTTTTTGCACTCCCTCCATCACTTCCCAGAATGGGTGATGAAAGGTTTACAACTCACTCTTGACCTTTGAACTCTGGACACATTCTGATCTCCGTCTCTCATACACACAGTGGCAGACGCTAACCTTGACTTTTGCAATTGCTGACACCAATATGCGATGGATATCGCAGACAGTGGAGCTGCCAGATACTGCAGATGGCTGTTTAAAACAGCGAAATGTCACACAGACCCACCGTGTCATGGGACGAACCTTTATAGCATCTCACATTACTGTGGCCATTTCCAAAACCTTGTCAGGGTGATTCATGACAGCAGGGATCTTTGAAACACTATGATGATGTGATGATAATAAGGAATTAAGGCCCAGGGAGTCATCGTTTCATTCGCTTATTAGATTTTTTGGTACGTGGCGGGCTGCACGGAAACATAGAGGTGGGGGGTTTCCGGAGGGTGTGTAATGCTGGAGTGAAGAAGATGAGATAAAGGAGGGTGAAGCCCAGTCTGATGGTAAGTTGAGCCCCGTGAGCAGAGATTTACAGCGGTATTGATGTGTGGAAGTCGTCTGACATTCAGAGAAATGAAGGGAACTTTTAGGAGTGTTATGATTAGCAGAGCCCTAAGCAGCGGTCACTGATGAGTACACACTGCTCAGGGAACATAGAAAATCATTTTACGACATAGTGAAGTATACCTAAATATGACCTAAATTTGTACTTAAGAGTTTATGGTGCTGAACTTAAGATGTTTAAGTGTATTTGTGAAACTGCTGTGAGGATACTTCCGGTACACATGAGGTTAAATAGCTTGGATTGAAAGACTTGATCTATTAAAGGAGAAGTATCGCTCATTTTCATGCTTTATAAGTTCTTCAAACTGTTAAATAAGGTGAGTTCTCATGTTCAACGTTATCCATTTGTTAAAACTTAGTTAGATGCATGAGGTAGTCTTTCAGTGCTCAATCCTTTCAGCCAAAGGTTTCGGATAGTTTTTATTTCAATATTTCACTTGCAAACGTCATGAAATCACGAGTTATTTTTTGAAGCACCAATCAGAGAGCTCGGAAGAGCAGGAGCATGAGTTTGTACTTTCCAGGAGAATCCTCGTGAGGAGTTTGGTCACGAGCACTGCTCACGGTCCACCCGCCGGAGGTCGGCTTTATTCTGAAAAAGTCGTAAAGCTGTATCTGTCTTTGCTGAATGTGAGGAAACCAAAATCTTTTTGGATATATGAACAACACAATTCTACACTAGAGGTCCCTAAGATTAAAATAAGAGTGGCAGACACTGTGTATGATACTTCTCCTTTAAAAGATCTTAAAGTTGTGACCAAAAGGTTTTTTTAAAAACACATTAAAATTAGACATGAAAGAAATTTGCGATTTCTATAACTATAAGAGTTAAAATACTCGAGACCGGTCTTGGTATCAAGAACGATCTCAAGAAAAAAAATTGACGGTCTCGGTCTTGTCTCGGTTTTAGTCTTGGTCGTCTCAGGTTTTTAATTTCAAAACCAGTCAAGACCTCAACTGTGAGAATAACGTTAAATTGCTGGTGCATTGTGTGATTTATGCTCAACATCATTCATGTGATTGGATGTTAAATTTCAGACTCTAAAATTATTCATTGACTTGTTTTTTAGTTGATTCTATTAAAACTTTTGTTCCTCTAACTGACGGTAATAGAATAACAGGAGTTTGTCTTAATAAATGTCTACATTTTTGATAAGGTACTTTGCTTTACAAACAACTTATGCATAAAAATTTTACGTTCAAGTTCAGTATTCATTGCGAACAAGTGAAAAGACCAAATATTTTTCCCAATTGTAATTGTTTTTTCCCAACAATTACATTTTTGATGACATGATCAAATAGTAGATGTCATAAGGAGTGAGAGCCACGCGCTTTATTATTGTTACTAACGTTACGACAGTTTTGAATAATTTAAAAATGGAGGTGAGTTAAATTAACAAATTTAATCGAAGTGTTGTACTTTGCCCAATAATTTTCATCCTGTTGCATCTCAAAGTATTGGTTTTGTCTTTGTCTCGGCGTCCTCTGGTCTGGGTCTTAGTCTCGGTTTAGGTGCTCTCGACTACCTCACCAATAAGTGGTATTACAAATAAAGTCCATTTTTATTTTCTATAATTTAGTCATGTCAGCATGTTAATAAATTTAAACTAATACATTACAATTTCTTTAGAATGTTAAACATGTTGAATCGTCATGTCCAAGGTTATCCATGTGTTAAAAGTTAGTTGAAAAGCTGGATCTGTCTTCTGTTAATGTAAGTAAACCAAAGACTTTTCGGAGATATGAACATTGCGATTCTACACTACAGGTACTCAAGAATAACATAAGATGGACAGAAACTGCCTGTGAAAATACTGTTTCAATAAATAGTTTTTTTCTAGGGTTTAAATTTAAATCAGAATAATTTTGTGGTTTCGTAAAACCCATGAAAACCTACATTTAGAATACATAAAATATTGTTGCGATAGTTTACATAAAAATGATTATGTGAATCATGATTATGGTAAAATGCCCCAAAATACCTTGTGCACTTTAAATAAATTAAAACACAGAGTGCACTTTGTTTGTACAACATGTTTTTGTCCAAACTGAATCTAGCTTTGAGGTGATCTGCAATGGCTTTGGTAAAATGTCCTTCTCCACATCCTGTGACGTGAAATGTCAGTGTGAACTTGTCCCCTATGTTCTTTGTTGTGCCATTTGAATGCCGTGAACTCTTTACAAATGACATCGCAACATGCCATCAGGCAATAGAATCATACTTATGTTTTTGTGTGTGAATTTGTGAGGCAGACAAACACACAGATATCAGAATCAGTTTGGAAGAAATGAGGCAATGAGCATTTGGAGCACTTGAGGAATCGAAACACTGTGCCAGTTATACATACACACAGCGCAACACTAGGACATCCCTCACACCCTTCACACCAACACACAAACTCACACACACACTGAATAGAGTTATGGTTTCTAAGAAATGTAGCTTTAGGTGCGAAGGCCTGCTTCCCTCGTAAATATAAAGAATTCGGAGAAAGTGTGACACGAGAAGCGGATCAAAGTTTAGGTCGTCTGCTAGGGTTCTGTGACGTGTTTTCGTTTTGAAATAGAACGTTTCTTTCTCAAACTTTTATAGATTTTATACAACAATGGAATCAACAGTTTGGGAAAATGAATTCTAATAAAGCACTTTCTGTGTTTATTTTACCCAACAGCTGGGTTTGAAATGAACCCGGAATTTATTACAGTATGGTATGGCTGTAAAAATTTATTTCACGGTATTTTAGAGCAGACAAAACTTGACTTTAGATGAGCAACATATCCCACTGTATGTTACATTTTACAGTTGTGGACAGACCTTATTTTTATTATTATAAACGTTTCTCAAATAACGACATCACAGTCAAAAAATAACTAACAGCAACAACAACAAAAAAATATGAACAACTAAACACTTTAAAGAAAAAGCAAATTGTTTAACCTTCAAAAATACTTTCTCAGCCTACTTATTTCTATTTCTCAGTACACAAATTTATTACGGTAAATTAGATAAAGTAATCATGAAATCGTAAATGTAATGTAAACGGTGTAATTAACACATAAAATATACTTTAATTTATGTAAGTACATAGAAGTAGAGCTCTCCATAAAGCTTGTGACCCATCCATAAGACAGATATGATGCACATCTTTTGGCTTTCACTTCATTACTATCACTGCTGCCCACTTATCACTTTTCTTCACCTCTCTCTCTCTCTCTCTCTCTCTCTCTCTCTCTCTCTCTCTCTCTCTCTCTCCTTCTATCTCTCTGGCAAAGGATGGGGCATCAGCTGATTATTGCAGTGGAAGGATTTGGTGTTCCATGAAGTCTATTTAAAAGTGCCAATGCATTGCTCTCTCCCTATTCCTCTCTCGGTGCGTCTCTCTCTCTCTCTCTCGGTCTGTTTTTACTTTCTGCTCTATCATCTCCTCCTTTTAGAAATATTTATATTAGTTCTTTATTGACATACCAATTTCACTCCCCCTTTATCTGTATTCATATCTACGCATTGCTACATATGGAAAACATCTCTCAAACTCGCAGGCTATTTAAGTCATAATTTGAGCTATTAACAGTCAGAAAAGTAACAACCCTTGTGTGTATTTATAGACCAGTTCCCAATTTAGCAGATTTGAGACAACCACCCCGTCCTATGCACATATTTATGTCTACATGCACACATGCATACAAGCAAACCATACAGTCTGTACATTCCTTTGGATATTTGCTTATACACACTACACGAAAAAGCACATGTTGTGTTGCATTAAAAGCTTATTTATAAAAAGGGAAGTTACATAAAAAATATTGTTTCTTAATGTCTCGCAGCATGCACTCGAGCTTACATGTTGTCCCAGCATGATTTGAGAACGTTCCAAAGAACATCTTGTGCATTTCAATAAAAGCCAAGACATTTGAGCTTTTGTACAAAAGAGGTTAATATGGTCACATGTGCTTCCATTTCATTCAAATTAAGTGACTTAGAAATACTAAGGGACTTTGTTTTTATGTCACTTGTTGAAACAAGTTATCTGTTTACAGTTTTAAATCCAATTTACCACAAATCCAACATTCACAATGTGACCTTTTGGATTCCACTGTAAATACCAGTCATAACTGGATGTCATACAACTTTGAAAACACTGATGCATTAAGCGAGAACTATAATCTGTGTTATAATGCCTTTATAAAACCGTTTGACATGGCTTCTTTGGCTTTCTTCAGGGTGTTTTGGAATTTGCTTCTGGGATCTTAAACATCAGCAAGCACAGTTTGACACTGAAGTTCAGTTTGGCTTTTATTTTACCAAACATTGTGTGACTGATGATTACAAACCAAGCCAATGCTACAGTGTGCTTTCCCTCTATTCATTCCTGTTAAAAGGAAGTATGTGGGACATTTTTCTGCAAGGAATTTCACTGTTATTCAAATATAAGAACAAACGATTGCATGCCACCTACTTTTCCTTAGTCATAAAGCACTTATGGATTTTTAGATCACAAAGTTTTATTCTCTTAATCTGTGTAGTTTATGTTTTACGTTTCTTGTTTTAGTTGCTCCATCCATAGGAAAACTGCCCGACATGATATTGAAAAGACTGAAATTAAGAATGTCCGGCCTGGCCATAGAAAGATGCAAATGACATCCTAATTCGTTTGTTAGCCATGACAATTTGTTGTTTTAAATATGGTTACTATTTAAAAAGTCACAGCCACATGCAAGTTTTTATTTGATTATTATCATCATTTTTATTACAACTCAAGTGACATGCACCTGAATGTTTGAATAAGACGATTCGAGCAAAACATTCGAGCCATTTTTTCTAAAGGTGGTTGTGGGAACTCACTCAAGGCTTTGGCTTGCAAGTGTATTCCACAAAAAGACGACATGCATATCGGATATCACCTTTCATCCCAAAAATATCGGGATATGACTCCTGGTCAATATCTCCCAGCCCAGCTCAACACTCGCGATAAGTCCATGGCCAAAACCTTTAACAGTGAAGGAAAACTTAAGACTGTGGGTCTGAACTGCCAGGCCTGTTCACGTAAAGTTTTTATAGTGTGAATTTCTCCCCGTTTGAATGAAAATGTGCATGCAAATCTGGTCTTGTATTTCTCCAGATTCAGAAATTAAAATGTGCTACAAACATAAAATTGGTAGTTCATTTTAATCATCATTTTATTCATTTCCAATATTTGGAAGCCCAAACAAAGCAAAAGCAAAACCATCGGCCTAGACATGTCTGCGGTAGAATCAACAAAACTACAATGACGTTTAAGCTTACACCTTCTTTACTTGCCTAAACATTTGGACCGGCTAATTCCAATAGAAAAATGTGGGCATGTGTTAACAGGGCATTTCAGGCAGGTCTGGGTGAGCCTACGATTCTATAGAATAGATATTTTGTTTTATACTTACATTTTTGCTATTTCCCGTGTCTAATACACGCAAGGGCAATTTGTCATACACCAAAAAAAAAGAAATTTAAGCCGTTTAAGCCTAAGGTCAGTGTAACTTTCCATTATAACAGCACACAGAACCAAACCCCAGTTAATTTATAACCACATGTACTGTCAAACCTGTCTGTACAAAAGCATTTACCTGTATGTGTAGTCACTTGTGTTACTGTGTATCTGTGATGAGGTAATGCTTTGTGAGAGCTCTTATCAGCTGGAGAGAGGAGACCAGGTGCATTTCCTGTTGGGCCCTGAGCCCTGCTCATACAAAAGCCTCTTTGTCCTCTCCGTTCCCTGACTCTGCACTAAAGTGGTGATTCAGCCCGGGTCCTACCCCTCTCCTACTTGGTCCTTCTCTTTCTGTCTTCCTGCTCCGGAGAGACCAATTAGACACAATGCAAGAAGGTTAGACTACCCATTAACTGAGGATATTGTTCAGCACAATGCGAAAAGGATTGTACGTGAACAATAAAACCCGTAAGCCGGTACTAGAGTGTCGCTGACATTGTTCGGCAAAACCAAGACTGCCATTTTGCTTGTGTCAGTTGGCGAGAGAGAGTTTGTGCTGGGTCACACGGACAAGATTCTTGTCACTTAAACAGATTCTCTGTGTTCTAGTTTTTCTATCAGGTCTCTTTGTCCGCTTGGATTCTTGGACATCTCCGTCTTCCACCCGATGACCTTGTCGCATCCAATCGCATAGAGTCTGCCTCGCTACACTCGGGATAACTATGGGAAAGGGATGAGGTAATGCCCCCGGCCGGGGTGTCTCGAGTGAGATGAGCTCGATTTTAAAAAAGCCAACTCTCGTGAGCCTGTCTGGGAGTCCTGACCTCTGACCTGGGGGGGGTCATGAGTTCACATACTATTGATGGAAATTAATTTTGATGACAACTTGTATGCGCATTTACACCAGTATTCAAGCACACAGCCCCGTTTATTCTGTTGCCAAGAATATAGATCTTTGGTGCACATTTTAGGCTGTCACGCTCTGAAAAAGATCCATTTATG
The DNA here is from genome assembly GCA_033220385.1 of Triplophysa yarkandensis. Taxonomy (NCBI): domain Eukaryota; kingdom Metazoa; phylum Chordata; class Actinopteri; order Cypriniformes; family Nemacheilidae; genus Triplophysa; species Triplophysa yarkandensis. The sequence continues at coordinate 8,312,446 of CM065658.1, read as the reverse complement.
TTTTTTATAGCAGTTCATATAAGATTCTTCAGCTCAAACAAAAGAAATGGATAAAGGGATGAAATGTTAGCTTTATGTTATTTCCAAACAGCTTGAGTCTTACCTGATATCATACGGCTTCAGAAGAACTATTATGTATTCATTTTGCATAAAATTTTCTGTTTTTAAAACTTGTCTGTTTTTACTATTAAAATGATTGTTCACCCAAAAAATATAAAAATGCTGTCATCATTTATTTACCCTCTTGTCAAACATATATGACTTTTTTGCAGCACCCATTAGAGATTTTGAAGGAAGTTGGTAACCGAACAGTGGCGGCATCCATTTGAGTAGGTAGGGCCATTAAAATCTCTCTGGACCCCTCACACCCAGCACACCCTCTGTTTGAACTGTTACCGTCTGGTCGGTGCTACAGAGCACCTAGCACAAAAACATCAAGGCCATCTATCTTATGAACAGTTAAATGTTCACCTTCTGCAATAAATGTGTCCAATTAATAACTTTTCATTAGACAATGTATACAGCACCTTAATAATTTGTAAATTTGTAGATTTCCTATAGTAAAAAGGTTTTGTACTCACACCTCAGACATCCACATATATTACCTTATAACGTTTAACTTTTTTTTATTTATATAATATCAGTATATACACTATTTCATCTGTACTGGAAGCTTCTGTAACTAAAACAGATTCCGTGTTTATGCAAGCATACCTGACAATAAAGCTCGTTCGGATTCTGATTCTGGCTCTGTATTGTATGAACCCAAGACCAAAGCAATCGAATGGTTGAGTTACTTTTCGGTTAACAACAAAGTCATATAGGTTTGTAATTAAAAAAGTTTGAGCCAATGATGACAGCATTTTCATTTTTGGGGGATTTACCCCTTACTACCACTACCACTTGCCTTGTTGCCCTTGGAAGCAGTCGTTCTACCAAAGACAATTCTGTAGACCCAATCGATCTTAAGGCAATTTATAAACCCACCTCCTCTCTTTCTCTATATCACCTAAACTTTGAGCTTTCTTTTTCTTGATCATCTTTTTGTTTTCTGTCTTTATTCTCTATATCCGCATATTTTGCAATCTGGGTCAGAATGCACAGCTGCTCTGGATCAGAGGCCAGAGCTGGACCAGTATTAAACAATATTAGATTTCATCAACTATAAATCAGTAGTGACCAAACAATGACTACACAGCGTTTTAGCCATAAATCTGTTGAGGAGTATGCCAGAGAACAATACAGTAATGAAAATACTATAAAGAAATGAAAACCTTTGCGCCCGCTATGCATTGTTTTCTGAGAGCCACCATGAAGTGGTAGCACAATTGTGCAAGGGCCATCGCAGCTCGCAACATATTTTTAATTACAACTTCATTTGACATTTAAGCCTAAACAGTACAACTTTATCCCAAATGCACATCACACCAACACGATGTAAAACCTACGGACAAACTAGGCCCATCATCCTCACCTAAATACTTTTTAATTTTGTTTTACCATTTATAGTTATAGCTCTTCTGTGTCCCAACACCATAAGAATTCCCCACATACCTTAAAGGCTTCATAAATGTATCATAAAGATATAAGCAGTGTTTAGAAAAGTAATGAGCTGCCTGGATAGATAGCATTTTTATGGCATCATTGAGCACTCACAGGAGGAAGGCTGTTCCAAACATAGGAAACAAAATGATGCTTTCTAGGAAATTTCTCGTACTCTACATGAAGTCAGTTTCAGAGTTCAGTAAAACACCACTTTTAAAATTATGGATAAATTGGTGTTGACTATAATGCAAGCAAATAATGTATATTTCAACTGTAAATACCTATAAACAATAACACATGTAATACTTTATTCAATTTACTCATAGCATAATTCAGTTCAAGCTAATAGATATGTACACTGACAATTTGGACAAATTAGGATGCTCCGTTTATAAAACTAAGTTGTAATTTATATTTCAGACAAAGAAAAACTATAGAGTCGACTTTTGTACACTTTTTATATAACTCATGTAATGTAACTATTATTTTAACAAAGTACTAAATAGAAAGTTCATTATGCATTTTTAAAATGCTTTAAAATGAGATTTTCTTAAAATTGAGATGGGTTCATAAGATTGGCCATGTTAAGAGAGTACCGATCAATAAAAGGTGATTATCCGCTGATACCGATCTCCAGCAGGTGATCCCTACATCAAATGTGCTGATTGAAATGCAAAAATAAAAGTATTTTTATTCTTAGATATATATAATATAAATATTACATCATTAGCTTAGTCAATTTAATAATGTCAAACTTAGTAAAGTTACTGCAAGCACAAGAGGCATTTGTGATCCTTTTTTGTGTCACAATTGTAAAGTGCTTTTGGAATTTAAAAGAGAAATATCCAAGAAATTCTACAAAATGTCGATTAATTATGTCAGAGCGTTGGCACTGTTATTTGGACAAGTCAGTAAAGAGGTGACAGGGAAGTCTTGATCAGAGATGGGGAATGGGTTTGGCAATGGACCATCAAGATGGGTCACCATGAGTGCCCTGGTGCTATATGCCGGCACGCCAACCACAGGACCACTGGCTCAAGAAGTTTTGGTATTTTTAATACCGACTGAATAAGTCCATAAGTGGTTCTTAAGCATAGGCCCAAGGATGGCAAAGGCAGACCTATGCAGGTAGGCACAACTCAAACCATGTTCACCTGACACTCAAAGCTAATAAAAGAGACGCTTGAAGAAACCTCTGCAAGTCTGAATTGTGATGAAAGAAGGAAATAAATAAAAGTTAACTGCAAATAACTGTTCCGGTCCTTCGAACACACGCACACACAGATTCCTTTATTAAGTTTGTTGTAGAAACGCTGATGTAATGAAAGTTAATCTGCTGTTCCTTTTTTGGCTAAGAAGTGTGATTACCCGGCCCACCCCCCGCATACAGGTTCATTAACTCCCAGTGTGAATGTGTTTCAGTACACAGACAATACACAGAGAGAGCAGATCACAAAGTGCTTTGAGCATGTGCTTTACAGCACGTAGGCAAGGCATCGGTGGATAGAGAACACGTGAGAATGAACCAAAGAGTGCAACAGTCTTGTTTCCGAATGAGGAGAAAACGCTGCGTTCATTGTCTCGAGAGAGACAGGGCGTTCTGAAAATTAGGCGCGTGCTTGTGTGGACCATTCTTGTCAATGCTGTGACCTCGGGGGTTTCTTGACACCCATTGACAAGGGTCAACATGAGGGTCAAAGTCCTTTAGACTCAACAACATAGTGAAGCAGCATTTAACCTCCATCAAATTACTCTTTAGTGCTCTCAAGTCCCAATGAATCTTTTCTGACCACAGAAGGAAATTTTTAAATCTTACAATTTAATTCAATTTGGCTCTTGTTACAGCTGCTCTGCCAACTTCGTGCTATTTCATCTGAAGTGTCGCGTAGCCTTATATTCATTTTTTGGACGCTTTTATTGGCCAAGGCCCGCCAGAAGGGTATATGACTCCCTGCTTTATCATTCATCCCTACATAATCGGGACGAATAATAAGTGCAACCGATGTAAACATGACATCACAATCGAAGGAAATCCAGCAACTTCATCAAATCAGATGAGGACTTTGACCTCAATAAAGTGTTTCCTGAAAAGTGTTCGGCCAACGACCGTCATCTCAAACCTGTATGACTTTCTTTCTCCTGCAGAACACAACAAGATATTTTGAAGAACCAAGACAATTGACTCACATTAGATGGAAACGAAACCACAGAGACATTTCTCAAAATATAGTTAGTGGTTGGTAGTTAATGTTTAACGAGTGGACTTTCACCTTTGTGACTGTGTTAGAATCTGTGTCAGAATCCTTGGGCCAGAACCGTTTTACATGACATATGGTAACACTCTCAGAGTTAAATGTTGTTTCTGCAATCTGCGGTGGAGAATATGGGTCTGTCATATTGCATGACACAGTCGTGTTGTGCAAAAGCATAAAACACAATTTCCAGGAAAGACGATTCATTTAGAAACCGCTGCGATCTACAAGCCAGACGAAAACCCTCAACACTCGAAACATCACTGGTCCAGTGTTCCACAGCAGAAGCACATCTAATGCATTTGGACTCAATGTCGCCTATCTCACTTCTGCACGTCTGATATCGCATGCCTAAGCGTGTGAGTCAATCTGCAGCATCACCATTTATTTCAGAGCATGGTCACAATTCTCTGTTCCAATAAAGCTTGGCAGGACCGTTTAAGGATGACATGTGTCATTTATTAGAAGTTGACAGCTATAAGGATAATATTTATCATCTCAGCATCTTTCCAAGAATGTATCTCTGATGCAGCAATTTCAACGTGAGCCGGAGACACTGTTTATTCCATACTAAATATTTGGGCTGAGATGGCTTCGTCAAATGAGGTTGTATATCGAGATTAGGCCTTTTTTATCCAGTGTGTTAAATTTCTTCTCTTTCTCTCTTAGTTCACCTTTTGACAGCGGGCTTTGTGCACAGACTGTGGGAAAGTTTCCTTTCCTGATGAGGTCATCCCTTTAAACCCCCCAACACACACACCACCACTAGCACCAACAGATCTGTTACAATCACACACACACACACACACACACACACACACACACACACACACACACACACACACACAGACACAGACACACACACACACACACACACACACACACACACACACACAGAAAAAGAATTGTCTATCTGTTTGTGTGTACTAACGTCTAAAATACATTAAAGTAACATCAATGCAACCACAATGAAGTGTTTGTTGCTTAGAGGTTGCAAAGGATGGAGATCTGATCATGGTTTTTAAATGCGTTTTATTGTAGTATATCAGATGATTTCCTGAAGTTGCTTATTGCAATTAAAGTTTGTACCTAAGGCTTTTTGTTTCATCGTTGACTTACATAGGACTCCTTTGTTTTACTTTGGGAGTCAATGGTGATCCAAATTAAATTGTGAGATAATGATTATAAAGGTTTGATTTTAGACATTGATTTCAAGGAACATTTGATATTTTGCCTGACCTTGGTCTGTTAGTATCAATTGTATCAAGACAATTTTTTCACAGATTGTTCATAACATACGGTAATGTAGAATGATTTTATGTAAACTGTAAAAACATTTCAGAATCACACTAAAGTTATATTTACTCAAAACAGCAGATAAGACTTTTTTTAGAGAATAATACATTTAGAGAAATTAATTGTTAAATTTTTTAAGTGTATGTAATGAAAAAGAAGTATTTATGTTACAAATATATATTTGTAATATACAACAGTATTTTGTGGTGGATTCTAATAGAAATAACAAGTGCAGAAAATGGGTCTTTGTGTATACAGGTTTGTTACGACTTGATGGTCAGAAAATGATGATAAAATTTTTGGCGAAATTATTTCTTTGACCCAACAGCACATCTTACCCCACATCTATTATTAGTCAGATTTTAGCATTTTAAAGCTTGTCTCTGTCTCTCTGTATGTTCATTTCTCCGTCACAATGTGTGATCTTCATTAAGAGTCGACATAGAAAATGTGCAGCGTTTTACACGTATCCCACGTACGCCATAATACCCTGTCCATCACTTTTCATTCAAATACAAATTTACAGCGACCCCTATCCTCCCCCAAACCCACAAATAATTAAACTCAAGGTCAAAGTCTTTCCAACATACAGAAACGATCCCCTCAGGGCCACACTTACGGCACGACCACACCTCCTGATATCCCTCATGACAGACGCTTACGCTACCAGAGCAAGGCCGAAAGTCAACGACAAGCGAAGACATGCGAAACTAAGCGGACACAAAAACACAGACAATCGCTGGAACCGTGAGTCTAATGAAGAAGAATGTCTGAGCCACAGTTCTACAGACACACACGGCTCTTTGTTTTAGAAGAAAAATGTGTTTAACACTCTTAATCTTGAGTCTTTTCCAATGTGTGCTTAACCAAACATGTGGAGACCTGCAGGGTATTTAGATGAAGTGTGTGTGTGTGGATTTGAATGACTGGCATTCCTCTCAATCAGACTGAAGTGAGAAAGTTAAAGAAACAGAAAAGTGAGAGAACACGCACACGCACGCACACTTGCACACACACTTTTCCAGGGGGATGTTTGCCAGAAGAGGGCGCTCCGTTGAAGGAATACCAAAGATGCTTGGGATGTCTAGAGAAAGCTATCAATAATTTGTTGACATTTTCCACCTGCAGACCTCATGAAAGTCTTCTATTGGCCATTCGCCCAAAAAATCCGGCCTACGCCCCAATCACAGAGCGGGGAAAGTACGAGCAGAAGTGTGCACCTTCCAGGAAAATCCCTCTTGAGATTGATCACGAGTACCGCTCCCGCCGGAGCACGACTTTATCCGGAAACAGCCGTAAAGCTGTATCTGTCTTCTGTAAATGTAAGTAAAATAAAAACTTTATGATCGATGCTACACTAAAGGTACTCAAGACAAACACAAGAGTGTGTTACACTTCTGCTTTAACACGAAGAGCAAGCGATTTGTGACCGTGCCTGTGAAAACCCATCTAAAGTCATTTATGTGGTCTACTTTTTCATACATATTTTACACAATGTAGGGAATATTCGATTATACAACATCTTTACCTTTATTACTGACTTAGACAAGGTCCAATATTGAAATCATAGTAAAATGAATAGATCACATCCAAATTAAGGCTTGTTTCATTCAAATTCCGATTTAACCATCCACTGAAAAATTGGTATTAAGATATACATCATTTTATTATGTGGTACGGACTTAAAATTGCAAATGAATTTTTTTACCACGATTAATCACGTGGAACTACATGATGTAATTGAGTAATTCCAAAATCCTTTTTTTTCATTTTAGTTTTCACAAGTTGGGTCACGTCTGTTTTTATACACACCAAGGATATAAAATAGGCATAATAATCTAACAAAAAATTACATTTGTGAATAGAAAATGGCGATTCGCATTGTTAATTTATCTAGCTGGTAGTTGACTGACTCACATAGTATGGCCAATCACCCAATCTTCCAGTCATTTTTTTTACAAATAAACAGCTATTTTATTATTTCAATCCTCCAAAACTGCATATCAAATTTAACCGAGTGGCTGTGAATTAATGTGTTGAATAACTATGGGGTGAATTAACTGGATTCATCATTATTAATATCGTACATCTATGTGTGTGTGTGTGTTTGTTGTTTATAGGTATATATGGCTACTTTTCAATTTTCAAACCAGATGGTTTAGTTATGACATCACCCAGCAGGGGCTAACTGGGTCAAGTTAACCAGCCAAACTTTGACCCCTTCAGGAATTTGTCTTTTTCTTCTGTCTTCTCCCCGCATACTCGTTTGATTTTTGCCCCCCTGCTTTCATATTGGAACTCTCTTTCTATCTAAAACATTGTAAAAGCAAATCATTTTTTACCATGAGCCCACATCACATGATGTTGTAAGAATGTTTTAAAATGAAAAAGATATATCAAATACATAGAAGTTCATGAAGACTAGCCTCCATTTGGTACCATACTGTATTTTATTCTATGCATGTATTTTACAGTCAATGAAAATCACTTACAAATATAGAAATATATAGTTAGGCAGTATAATAAGCACATATTAACAGAACTTCTTTAACAATTACAATAATGAGATGCAAATATAAATATATAAGGAGTTCCTATCTGCTTCAGATGATTCCCACGTCAAACTTTAAACCAAAATCTGACATAAGTTTAGCATTTATAGGCATTTATTATGTAGAATCATGAGTTTATGTCACACGATCAAGATTTTAAAGACTGTTGTCAGAGTCAAGTAAGCTTAGGAGCAAAATACAAATAAAAGATGAGCGTACACAGATAAATGATAAATATCTCAAAATATATAAACATGGTCTAGGTCAATATGGATAATAAGGTAACCACTACTGGATAAAACAGTTGCGTTTCCCTTTATAAACAGAATCATACACCAGATAATCATAACTATGCTGTGTATGTAAAAGTAAAATATTTGATATTGTACACACAATTAAAATATTACAGGTATGAATATGAGCTCTTTGGTCAAAATGGCTTAACATGTGTACCCAGACACAACAGAGAATTCCTTTTACACATGTCTATTATTTTTGCATACTTACTAAATAAAATAAAAAAGCTGACCACAGAAATACTGCAAACTGTTGATATAAAATCACAACTTTGACTATTTTGCCAGTTGAACACTTTACAAAAGAAATCTGTCTCCCTCTATAGGATTTTCAATGTGGTGCAACAAGATGAAAATGAATAGTCTACCCTGGAGCAGGCTACAAATTTGTCCTTGGAACAGTTGGTCCTCCACGAATACATTTTTTTTGTCCTGGAACCCGTGCCTCATCCAATAACATAAAGGATTATGTATTGTCTGATCGCAGATCCACATTCCTGTCCAGTAGGTGAACACCAGCGCACATTTTCCTTTTATTTGGTCTTCTGAGATCCTATCATCACTTTGGAGACAAAGTTGACGATGGCGCTGGCGGGCTGTTCAGGGTCATGTTCGGCAAACAGGTGACACACATTCTCTGTACTGCTTCCGCTCTTTCTCGCAATGAAGCCAAATATCCTTTTACACAAAAACACGTCCACAGGAATGAATACATGGATATACTGTATATTACACTTGATATACTTTCACATAAGAAGTATTGATAAATGGAAATGATGGGGAATACTCACTTGGCAGATGTGCACCCGTCCCGTGTCCACCTGAAATCAGAAAAGTGAGGAATTCCTGATTAAAGGATATTTTTTTTGTGTATTGTGAAAGTAAATGTCTGAATTCATTCACAAAATATGTTCTGGGACCATCACAACATTTATGCACTTTAAAATTGTGCCTTTTTGCACTTTTATCAATGTTTGTGCATAACTTACTTTCTGTCCTGGGGATCCAGAGCGCAGAATATTACTGTGTTGACAGCATAATGTCTCCTGAAGAACAATCTGTAAACACAAAGTAATACAAACATATGAATGTACATAAAAACCCCACTACTACATGTATTAAGACATAAAACTTACTTACATAAAAACTTGACAATAGCCCTTATGTGCGTTCTTTATGAATGTTTAGCTGTCTAAGCTTATTAAAAACATAACCTGTCTAAAAGAGTAGGATAGAGAGTAGAGAGCATGTGTCAACATGACTAGATGTGACCTTTACATACAGTACATTTGAGAGTGAAAATTGTTGTCACCTATACTGTAAATACACATGTACGCATTTGAGGAGGAACGGCTGAATGGATGAATGGATTTCAAACCTGTAACACTCAATATATAAACTCGGGGAGAGTTGGAGAAGGAACCGTTCCTTTAAGACTAAGCCAAGCTGAAATATTGCTAGAGCCCACAGAGGGCAGCAGCTCACAGTTTGAGAAACCCTGGTTTTAACAGATCTCTGTGCCCTCTGCTGAATTGTACCCAACATGTTACAGCTCTATGTGTATATCTGTATATGAAAGTTCATAGAGAGAGACTCACTTCCTCTGGTTGTCTGTGAGTGTAATTCCCTGTGCGGACACTTTGAAGTGAACAACGGTGGATATGGAGGGAGGATCCATGCCGAATATTGTAGTGGTGGCTTTCTGCACACCCTGAACTCCTGTCAAGGACTCTAGGTCCACACTGCCCAGGAACCAAACGTTACAAGCTGGACAATAAACAAACACGCACATTACCACACGGATTAAATACAACTCAATTTTTACATCCAAGTTCATAATAATGCACTTACTAAGAAATGCACATTGACACAACACTGTTTTAATATTTACCTGCTCCCTGTTTCAGTAGCTCAGCTGCAGAGTTTGTTGATGTTTGTGTTTGGGATTCATTCAGTTCTTCAAGTGGATCTAGAATCGAGTATTTGGTTAGCATTAATATACGCGATATGCCAAATACACACATTGATGCCTGTATGAGAAAGCACCTCGGCTGGGGATGATGAGTCTGCACGGTAATGCCAGGGGTGTGATGGAGTGTTGACACACCAATGCTGTAAGACTTCCTGTTCATTCAGAAAACACATTCATGATGTATTATAATAAATAATGTATATTTAATTTATATAATGTATATACGGCTTAAAAATAACATTAACAAACATGCATGCATATTGACTTTTTGTTTACATCAGCAAACAATAGAGTGCCTGTACATAACTTATGTTAAGAAAGTAAAAGAAACCGAGAAGGACCTCTATTTAGCTTAACCTGCCTCTCCAATATTTTGAAATAAAACTGCAATACTGAACTTAACTGCTAGATGTCATTGTTCGAAATGTTTTCTTTAAATTTCAAAAAATGTATAACTAACAACCTGTTTCCTTAAGAAAGTTAATTAAAAATACAATTATACAAATTGCTTATTATAGAATGAAATATGAATGTCAATTAATAATAATAATTAAATATAAATATTTATATAAGCTGCTAGCAAGACCAATTATTAAACACCAATCGGAAGTTTGCAGGCTAGGTGCAGCGTGTACAATTAAAGGCTCTTTACACATTATTAAGTATATAACTTAATTTAGGTTTGACACTTCTCGCTTCTCGAGGAAACTATCAATAAAATGCAAGTACACTCCTATCATCATTCTTGACATTTCAAACATGTTGAAAAAATCTTTTTTGTGTCCCACGGAAGAAAGAAAGTCATATTTGACAAAAGGGTGAGGAAATAATGAAAGAATTTTAGATGAACCGTTAGTATGTAAGGGTCGCCTCTAGATACCAGCCTCTAGAGGGCCCCATTGTCTATGAAATAATGTTAATTGTGAGGCTAATGTTTTAATTAACACATGTGGACACAAACAGATATTTACCAAAGTAGGGTTCATTGGGACAGCCTTTTAACCGGACACCCTTCTGTGTGCATTCAATCAGGAAGTGCCGGACGAGCTCATTGGACAAATCCCCCACTGTATACAGAGACAGGAAATTACTTCACTTTTAATCATGAATGCAACATAAACACAATATGCGGCACTAATGAGATAATTTTAACTGCAAAAAAGAGCTGTAAACTATTGAGAAATAAAAAATACAAAGAAAAAAGGAAACTAGGCAAATTGAATGTTCTGAGCTTCTCAACAATGTACAAACCTGTGCATGCTTATTGATTTCACATATTATTTAAGTCTCTTATTGACTTCTTTTCTTCATAAAAAGACAGGAATTGATATGCACAGTGGTATTTTTTCAAACGTCTAATCATACACTACTGGCAAAAGTTATGGTACTCTTACTGAGCTATGCATTCATATTTTACCACCACAATTAAGAATAATACAAAAAACTAATAAAAACTAAAGGAAAAAAAAACTGAGGAAACTATGTTTCATCTAAAAAGGAAAAAATTTAAAATAAAACATGTTATATATAATCATCTTCAGTGTAGTCACCTTTCGACTTGAATTTGAATCTCATGTTATCAAACAACTTCTTAAAATCTCTTAACAGATTTTTAAGGTGTCGCTCTTATTGGCTGTTCTTTCTACAATATTTAGTCAAAGTCATTAAATTAAAAATATTATCGAATATATTTTTGTCTATTAAACAAATTTTAGGCATACACCCTCAGATCTAAAGTTTTTTTTAAACAATGAGAAACATTTAATTCTGTATGCCGTAACGTTCAACTGGTAGTGTAAAGATATTAAATTGAATTATGTTCAAGATGATTAGAAACTATTTAATTGATCACCTCCAAAATTTTGGTGGTTTATGTAAACAGTTGCCTCGCAAAATAGTTGTACTATTTTTATTTCTCCTTGGGAATGTAAGGTGAAACCTAAGACATCAATGTTCCTTAAATAAAACACAACTGAGAATTCAATAAATGCAGCTTGTTGCTTAAATTTTTTCTTACATCCAATTATAATGTTAGTTCATGCCCAATTTCTCTTACCTTTGACCCTTATACAAGGCAAATTGTTTAAGCTCTGGCTTTAAATGTGCAAGTGAAATAAGATTCAAGTCTTTAAAATCCTATATAGTTTTAAGTGTCGGATCATTCAATGACAGCCCTATAGCAAAGCTTGCATTACAGTGTGACAGGCTCACAAAACAATCTGTGACAACTGTCAGACTGAAACTGATAAGAGACCTTGTTAAAAATAAACATCAGTTGTTTCTTTTCAGCACTGACATTCTTCAAAATGATATATGCATGTGCAATGTGCCTTATAGATCATAACCTTCAACTCATATATGTGACGCTTGGATGGGAAACAAGTAGTGTATGTGTGTGTGTGCCACACTTCCTTCCTCTGTTTGCAGAACACTGTTTACAGAGAGGCTCTGGATATGAACGTTCCAGCTGTGTTCACACTCATTCAGATGTTCCTCACACAATAGTGTTGGTAAGTCCGGCTCTCCTGGGTCTTAAACTTCTCCAAACATCATAAGGCAAGGAGTTTCCTGTCATATTCAGTGCCAGAATGCTAAACAGCGACACAACAAAATGTAATCTTTGTTTCCTTACTTTTTTTGGTTTGCTGGATAACAGAGGGAGGGGGCGTGGCAACCTTCATAGCCAATCCGTATGCTCCTCTGAATGAGTGACTGTCTCTGATAATGAAGGAGCCGGGCTCTCTATCCTTGAGAACAGCAATGGCTAAAGAAAACCAGAGAAGTAATTCAATACTTGTGTTATTTTAAAAGTAAAACATGTACTTCAACAGATATTTCAAAGTGTCAATGACTTCTGGACCAACTAATAAATCTTCTAACCCTGAATTTTTGTATTAATTTAAAAATTTTTCATTGTGCTGATGCTTATATCCAAGGCCACATGTATTGTGCAGTGGCCAATTATCACTGCACAGCCATCACAGTTAGGATGTCTTGCTCAAGGACACTTCAGATTAATCGCATCCATTATAAAAGTTTGTGTTTACATTATATATATCTGTGTACTGTTTATATAAATTCTGTGTTTGTAAACGCATAAACATTCACGATAATATTAAAGAAATATATCAAATATAATAATTAATATCAAATATATGATAAATAGTTTCACAACTCCAAAAAATTAGATAACCCATTTAAAACAGAATGTGGCACTGTAATGGTTCAAATCATTTGTTTTCATAATTGCTGGAAGCCAAATTAAAAATCTATTACAATTAATTGCACAGCTCTTTAAGAAGATACACATTTCAAGATTTCATAATCGTGCTTACCTTGCTCTCGAGAAATGTCTGGCTTGTACCAGAACTTTGACGTATCCTGAACAAACTTCACGTTTTCAGGTTTACTGGCCATGAAATCTAAAAAGCAACATTACATGTCAGGTTGTGGATGTGAAGTCAGCACATGTGCGCATTTGCAAACATATCCATTTCTAACCTGGACTTGGCGTGGATCTAGAGGGTGATGTATTATGACTGGCAAAAGATGTACTGATGCCACTTCTGTTAAGAGGGAAACTAAACATGGTCTCTGAGCTCTCTGTGCCTCTTCTCTTCAGCGGTAAAATAGGAGGCTGAGCCACATCTAGACCCAGGGCCTCCAGACCCTCCACTGCCTCCAGCAGGCTGTTCTCAAGTCCCCCGATATCCAGAGAGGAGGACAGGCTGCGGGGTGCTCCCCGCGGCGAGCTGTGGGAGTTGGGGGCGGACAAAGTGAGCGGTGGGGAGGGCTGAGGGGTGTAGTGGCTCAGAGGGGTGATGGAGCCGCCCTCAAACCAGGAATGAGCTGTGGTGGGGCTGTGTGGAGGAAACGGCATAAGGTTATCTTACATATCCTGTGCACACACAAACACACCCAATGGTGTGTTTATTCACTGCTAAATATAGCCAGCATTCACACAATAGACCACACATGTAGCCTATTGTTATTGAACACAGGCATTATCATTCCAGAGTGGAGAAAAAAATAGGAATCTTGGTCGTGATGAATTGGAGACGGAAGGCAAAAAGATTACCTGTCCGTGTTAACCAATGGGCTTGGAGTGGAGATAGAGTGCATGGATCCAAACATCCTCTGGCAAGAGGCGGGACTTCCTGTGACATCTGAGTGAAAGAGCTCTCCGTCTGATGACACGGAAGTATGCGTCATGTTGTCCACATATCCTCGTGACTCTGCGGGGAGATATAAATAACAGGAGCTTTATAACCTGGATGCACACCTTTAACCTACATATTTTTGTGTGAGATTCCATTCTGAAGGAGCAAATTACTATTGCATGCCTGTTTGGAAACCTGCACCGTGTAACCTGCTACTAGTTGCCAGATCCAGGTCATAAATCAAACAGTATTAGTGGCTAGACCTGTAGGGGAGTTGTGGCTGTGGGTTTGGCAGAAGCCCATACACATTCTTTACATTGTGCACATAACAAAACAGCAGGGGAGGGACCCTCGAGGAATTTTGTTCTATTTGTCTCTCCCTCTCTCTCTCTCCATCTCTCCCTCTCTCTCTCGTATATTTTAACTTCTCGAAGGTTTTAAAGCCATCTCTTAGTTTATCTTTTGCTCAGACCCTTTATAATGGTGCAACCAGACATTGAAGGGCTAAATAGCCACAAAATAAATTTTGTCCATCCACTTCTTTGTATGATTTTATTCTGCAAAACACAAAAGAGGATTTATAACCAAACAAAACTGGTTCTTACTGACTTGCATTGTATGGACACAGAAACACTGAAACACTTCTCAAAATTTTACTTTTTTCACATTTTAAGGAGCGATAGATTCATTTGAACAATCTAGAGATGACTTAATGATGACATATTTTTGTTTTTGGATATCTGTAATAGAGAAAAGAGGAGGCTACCTTAAAGACTTACATTAAAGTGGTAGTTTACCCTAACATAACAATTCTGTCTTCATTACACTCCTGTCATTTCAAACCTGTATGACTATCTTTCTTCCGCAGAACAAATAAGAAGATATTTTGGAGAAAGTTGGTAACTGAACAGCAAATTCAAAACACTTTTTTGTTTTGTGTTCTGTGAAGAATGGCCATCACACAAGTACATTTCGATGGAATTTTCATTTTGATGTTCATTTCATGTTGGAATCTGTGAAACCAGACTAAAACCAAGTTAAACTTGTTTTATCGGTCGAAAATTAAAGAAATAAAAACCTATAGAACTTAATTGTTTAAAAAGTTTGTTTTTGTCTGTAAAATTTAACCTTTGTTGCTTTAGTATTGACGTGTGTTGCTCATAATCCTTTCCCATAGAAACCACTACATTTAGAATGTACATTTAGAACAAGTGTACATTCAGTGACTTCAGCTTTTTGCTTCATAATAGCTCACATGTAACGTTATATTCTATAGAACGGCACTGACAGTGTCGCTTTGCTAAGCTTTTGTGTTCTGCAGTATCATTAAAGCTTCTTTCTTAGCCATACTGCATCCCAAACCCTTACCACATCATAGGATAGGTTGTCAAGGCAATCCTGTCTTTGAAAGTGTTACGCTAAATACAAGTAAACAAAAACAAATCCATAAACAACATCTGGAGGCTCAGACTAAAGACTCGGATTATAAATGTTCCTAAAAATATACTTTGACTTGACCCACCCAAGAAACCCTGGAGCTCATTCCCAAGGCACTGGAATCCCAAATGATTCTTCCCAGAGATTCATCTGGTTTGTCTTTTTGAATTCCACCCCTTTTAAAGTCCGTACAGGGGACTATACGCCAATAACTGTGCTTTGATGTTAAGGATGAAACTGCATTTACGGATGAAAATGGAGCAAAAAGTTAGAATCCTATCCTATCTGACATGATCCACCTAAAGCCAACAGGATCACCATATGTTAGTGTCACATGATGACTGGACCATTCAGTCCAAAAGGTCAATGGTCTGTTGAACTAAAGCAGCCCTTCAAAGTGAAGGGAAGATTTGGATAGCCCCCAAAGAAGACCTGTTCTCAAGGCACAAGTGAGAGGTCAGAGGGTCTAACCATATGAAAAAAACACCAAGGACCACCAAACAACCACATGCTGGTTTAGATAGTCTCAGTCTTGGTCTAGCTGGTATACCGAACTTCCAATCTTGTGTTAAGATAAGATGAGCAAACTGGTTTCTTACTAGAAAAGTGTCTAAAACTAATAAACAGACCAACTCAGCCACTTTTCAGAAATGATGCCTGATGTTGTTAAGCGACGCCATTTCAAACAACCAGAAGTTGTGGGTACCAACAAAGCCAAACTTGGAGACCACTACAGAACATAATTTGTTTCCTTCCATCTCAAACCAAGATGGTACAACTGTCCTTAGTGAAGAACTGTGACCTCACATGTCTCCCTTTCAAAAAAAGGAATAAAAAAGGAGAAGTGGGATAGTTTATGTGCAAACAAGTATGGGTCTTGCTACTATGGCTTGCCATATCATTATCTCACACAGTTCAATAGAATGAATATAAATGATGATTAAAGTGTATGTAAGCGTGTTTGTGTGTGCTTCTGTTCAAACCATGGCTTTTAGAAATAAATCTCCCACATGCCACAGAGACAAAGGACGACTTCAGTTTTACAGACTTAACAAACTCTCTATTCAGGAGAGGAATGCACACACACACAAGCACACACATATGCAGTGAGCCAAGTTGAAAAATGTCCAGCAGTTGTGATCAAAGCCCTCATGCTTAGCAGAAATGAGAATGTGTGCAGTGAGCAAAAAGAAAGATAATTAAACACAAGAGAATTGAATACTGTCCATTCGTATCCAAAGAATTACGCCAATGATTTCATTGAGATGATGAACACTAGCTCACTAGCTCAAAATTTTTGTTTAAGTTCCATGATCTTAGTTTTTACACCAAACACATGGACTTTCCCTAGAAGATAAGCTATTTTGATGTAGATCTGTAAATCGGTCAGGTTCTGCACAATTGTTAACACAGATTAAAAAATGAACACCTGCACTTTTAATACAAATGTGCTTTACAATGCCATAGAATATTTGTTGTCTAAATTATTCCATGAAAACCTTTCTGTTTTGCAAATGATCCTGTTTGTGATCTCTGAATCTCAATTATTACTTGTCAATGAGACATCAATGAATATTAATTGAGAGCAAACTGAAATCGTTTCTTATTTATTTCTCCAGAGAAAACTACCCAGAAATCTTAAAATGTCTCCATTTTAGAAATAGTGTAAAAACAGTCACAAGCTGAGCCAAATGTCATATTAAGTGTAAAGCTTTTCAAGACTGAAGCCAACACAAGAAAAACATTATGTCTGTTTTGTTTCTCTGTAATGCAGATTGCAAGACTTATGGCATGTTCATACCAACATGTGGAGCTATCTACACTCACAACATTGCGCAACCTGTTTTGCATCACCTGCCATGAGTTTATGTATATTTGTATTTTTGATTGATTTTGTTTGTAATTTTATCAAGCAAGTAATTTGGTGTGTTAACAGCATAAGAGGTTTCAAGGTTAATGACGATTTGGTATAATGGTTTTCACATTTGGGGCATTACAGGGGTAACCCTGCAGTAAATAAAACATTAAAATTTTTATATTTACAAAAATGTTCTTAAATAACATCAGTACCCTAAAGAAATCTTCTGTCATGACTCAAATATCTATAGTGTCAGAATATATCCTAACTTTATAAACATAGCTAACAACCAAACAAAAAGCGCCAAACTAAAATTCTGATTCTTTTAACCAGACATAGTTGTATATTTGTATGAAGCAAATATTAAAATTAACAGACAAACAAATCAAACGGTTTCTTTTGTCTGGTTTGGTGCAACTTTCCAAACACAAAAAAAAAGCAATTTCAGTTCTAACAACTAAATCTGCACTACCATTACATTCATTCTTCCCCCATTCAGATGAACAAAGATTCACACAACAATCCCTTGTCTGGAAATAGAGAGGAGAATGTGACCACTGTCTGCTGGGCTCCACTATCAGCATCCATCAAAGACCTCACCAGCACAATATACAAGTGAAGATACATAAACACGCATCTACCTACTATATGACTACACGTCAACCTCTGTCTGCTTAAGGACCCACAGAGACTGCATGATAAATCTGCCAGACCAGATGGGAAAGTGCCCAAGCTTGTCATCCTAAATCACAGATGTTTGGTGATTCATGGGACAAGTCAAGTCTAAGGCAGACAAAAGAATAAAATAAAGAATGAAGGAATCAGATGTTTTTCCACAGTATTTCCATTTGGTGAAGTAGCAGCGTGTTGAGTTTGTTTGTGTGTTTATGAGGAATGTCAAACCTTCAAAAACACTGAACAAACACAAGCATTAGACATATAGGTTAGGTGAAAAGTAGACATCTAATTGGATCTTTAAAGGAAGAGTTTGGCCAACAAAATGAAAATGACCATCAACTTTCTTTGGTCAAACACAAAGTAAAGTATTTGAAAGAATCTTAGAAACTAAGACTTCTGTACCATCATTGAATACCATAAAAAATCGGTTTCATTGTGTTGAACACAACAGAAGAGAGAATAAAAACAAGCTATGGGTCACATTTGACAACAATTTATACACTTGCCCAGGAATCTCATTTGATAAATTTCTTACAAATATCTTTCGTTCACCCAAAGAAATGTATACATGTTTGGAACTAACTTAAGATCGAGTAATACATAACAGTATTTATACAACCCCTTTAAATGTTTTGGTTTTAAAAAATCTTTACACAAACTAAGCATAACGTTAAAGGCGTAGTCCATTAAAAACATCTTTAATTATTTACTCCCCCCCTTAGTAATCTTAAACCTGAATAACTTTCTTTCAAAAAAGATATTTTGAAGATGTCTGCAACTAAAGACTGTGTGTCCCCATTGACTTGCTATGGATACAAACCAATGCAAGTCAATGGGCACCAACAGATTTCTTTTAGGACTGTTCTTAAAAATGTCTTCTTTTGTGTTCTTTAAAGTATCCTTGAACAGAGTAAATTTACTCCAAAAGCCAGTTTCCATAGAAGGCAATGTAAATATATTTAGAATAGTGTCTGATCTTCAAAATTGAAGATGGAAACCTTTAACTCTTTAGTTGCCAGAGTGCTAAAGATGCAAAAAACCCACATAAAACATACAAGTGTGGGGGTCTTCAGATAGACATCATGCTGACAAGAAGACAATTCGAGTCTGTCTGAGATGGCTGCAGCAAATGGCTGATGTATTAGCATACAATCACACAAATGCTCGCATACACACAAGAACCCAGGAACTCAAACAAAAGTTGGCTTAAAATGATCAAATACTTTCACTCATACCTAGAGAAGCAGTCATGTTAAAGAAGTCCTCATGGAAGACTCATCCAAAGATAAGTTGAAACTCCTTCTGAGCAGTGTGTCCAGACGTTCCTTAAGAATGACTCTAAAGTTTCTGAACTGAATGAAAATATTATTTCTAAAGTGTGTAAAAAACTGCTTCTGTGCTCTTTCTCTTCCTCACTCCCTGAACGTTGTCTCTCATTCCATCTCACATTCTCTGTGCTGACACAAACACAAGACCCCGGGCGGCACGTCACAGAGTTGCACTTCTGTCCAGCTCTCCCCCTTCCCCTCTTTAATGTCTCTCTCTGTCTCTCTCTGTCTCTCTCTCTCTCTCTCTCTCTCTCTCTCTCTCTCCGTCTCCGTCTCTCTCTCTCTCTCTGTCTCTCTGTCTCTCTGTCTCTCTGTCTCTCTGTCTCTCTGTCTCTCTCTCTCACTCTCTGTCTCTCTCACTCTCTGTCTCTCTCACTCTCTCCGTCTCTCTCACTCTCTCCGTCTCTCTCCGTCTCTCTCTCCCTCTCTCTTTCTCTCTCTCTCTTTCTCTCTCTCTCTGTCTCTCTCTCTCTGTCTCTCTCTCTCTGTCTCTCTCTCTCTGTCTCTCTCTCTCTGTCTCTCTCTCTCTGTCTCTCTCTCTCTGTCTCTCTCTCTCTGTCTCTCTCTCTCTGTCTCTCTCTCTCTGTCTCTCTATCTGTCTCTCTATCTGTCTCTCTCTCTGTCTCTCTCTCTCTCTCTCTCTCTCTCTCTCTCTCTCATTTATGCACGTCTGAATGAAGTCATTGAGTTTTTAGAATTCTGTAAAACCCCAGATGGAAAACTACTTCACTCTATTCTTCCTGCCGGACTGTGTGCCACAGACTGACTTCAGCTTTGAGGAGGGCCGTGGGGGCTGGGGTCAGGGGGCGGGAGGTGCTAAAGAAAAGGAAAGGAAAAGTTTGGACAACTGCCCCCAACTGGCATGAAACAGAAGGACAGTGAAAGACCCCCGTGGTTAATTAACATATGAGTTCATGAGAACTCTCGTGTCTCTGATAAAAACTAAATAGGCATTGTTCTCGGCAGACTCGCACACAGCCTGCTTCACCTAGGCTAAGTGCAGCAGCAGGGGTCAGAGGTGAGGATGTCCTTTTATAGGCATTAGTTCTCTGAATGGTGAAGCATTCAACATCTGCTCTACACCGTGAAACTACTCAAACACAAGTTGGTCTAGCTTAAGTAAAAATAAGTTAACTTTATTACATGGAGACAATATTGTATATACTATGCTTAAAATAAGCAAAGAAGGATGTAAAGCACACATTAGAAGTATGTGATTGAAAATCTAATTTTAATGGAGAAATAATCTTGAAACTTATATAAATAAACAAGTACAATCAGATTTATTATAGGTTGGTTTTATTTTTAACTTTTTTCTCATTTAATTTTTATTCATACTTTAAAACGTATTAATTTAAAGCTGTAATCATTTCATTTGTGGTAGTGTGTGTTACTTTGAGTTATCTTTCATCAATTTAATCATGTTTTATATTAGCACTTTATTAAAATTAAAGTGCTTATTAGGCTTATTTCAGTTTATTTCTTAATTATTCAAATTAAAATGCTTATTAGGCTTATTTCAGTTTATATCCATGGCAAACTTTTGTCATTTAGTTTATTATACCACTTTAAGGCTAATAGTTTATAATGTTTTGTTTTGGAGACGTATGTTAACACATAGGAGGAAAATATGCGATGGAAGTTATTATCGTCAATAATAAGTTAAATTTGTAAAGATGTATAATTTATGGCAAGGTACTTTTATAATCATGCGTTTTCATTTCCTAATAAATTTTTCTACAGTTTTCCCCTTATTACAACCCTTAGTTTGACCACCTTTAGTTTGAAGAAACAGGATGTTATTACAAGAACAATTTTCCTTTGCAAAGCTCCACAAACTGAATTAAGAATGATCAATTAATGTTTTTAAACATTTCTGAATTGCAAGCAAAGCCCCTGCACACAACTGTTTAATAATGTTCAAGTCACAGCTGAATCTAACTTTACAGCTATATTTAGATACAAAAGCGCTTTGGTAAAAATAATACTACACTAAATATAAATTCTTTAAATCAATATCATAATGTCCCTAATGTGACCCCTGACACTGTAGCAAATAAATACACTTTCAGAGGACATGCTTTCTCTTCCTCCCCCTACAAACTTCCATGTAAATATTTACCAATGCCTGAGAGCAAGAGTTTAAATGTAGAAGCTTCTATTTTCTCCTGTTTATTAAAATAAACCATAAATGAAGTTACATAACTCACAAATCTTCCCAAATCAGGAAATTTAAATAAACAAGACTTCCTCTGATCACGTCTTCACCAATTCTATGGGCAGAATGCCTGGAACTGTATATTAAAACAAATATATTTGATGATCCAAATGTTTATTTAATTTGACTGCAAGAGAGCGTATTTGACCTGAGAAGACCTTAATGCTTAATATCATTGCTTCCTTATTCATTTTACATACTATTTGTCCCACCAATATGCGTTCATAAACAAAAGGAGGTGTGTTAATGTGAATGATTACGTTCAACGCTGTTCTTTACTCGAGTGGAAAGTGCGTTGTTTTTGCATGACTGGTGCGACAAGGAGTGTCTTTGATGTATTTGTATTTGCTGAAAACGCAAAAAAATTATAATAAAGCCCAATTTTACTGTTGCGAATGGTGCATCTTTGAAATGCAGCCGAATCCATACTTTCAAGCCCAAATTTCAGTCCTTACAAACCACTTTCTTTTAAAAAGCTATATAATGTCATTATATAAAGAGTCAGAGCTATATAAGCCAAAGCTGAACATTTTAAACGCACAGCCCATGTTCACAAACACTTGACAGGAAGTGTGTACCAGGACCTCGGGGTCACATCCTGTTGTAAATTTTGTTACAGAAAATAGTATTTGCTACCAGATTTTTAATTCTGTTCATCATGTTGGATACAGCAGGATGCTTTAGTTGCTTGGATCAAATAAAGTCTATCCATTTTTAAGCGAAAGACACACAAAGCCATTTCCGCAGAAATTATTATGTAGGCCATATCATCTAGAACTTCCTCTTGAGGTTGATGTAGACATAATATTGATATAGAAGATAAATACAAGGATATTGTCATTAGTAAGGTTATTAAATAGCACTCATTACCTTGCCATATTGAAGAGCCCATGTTGTATCTGCTAGTCTGTGGTCTTAAAGGAAAATCGTGTGTAGTTTTCACTGTAAAATAAGATGCAGAAACATACATAATTGGATTATAGAAATTAAAAAGTACAATAACAACTACACTGGGATGACAGTACCATCTAATATGATATATACCATGGTAAATTACCATATTTTACATTTACAGTCATTTTAAATAGCATTCCTTGAACTTAAAGAAGTATCACACACAGTTTCTGTTACTCCTATGTTAATCTGGAGTACCAGTAATGTAGAAATGCGTTGTTCATTTCTCCAAAAAAGTCTTTGATTAACTAACATTTACAGATGACAGACACAGCTTTACAACTTTTTCCGGAAAAGCCGAGCTCCCAACTCACATTCTTATTTTTGACACTTTATTTACACTATGCAACATAGTTCCTTTAAAATATGTACATTTTGGGATTTTTTTAAAGAAAATATGTTCTTCAAGGTTCTCTCCACGAGCCAATCAGCATTTTGAGTGCACACAAGAGAACCAATATGCTTTCTTGTCATGTGGTCAGGCTTTTTCAGAATTAGAGGGTTCTGTCTGCATTTGATCTGATGCAAAAAAATATATTGTACATTAAGAATACAATTAGGCTCCCTGAATGCTTCCACCAATGAAAGAGAATTTTGCTGTATGAAATGTTGCAAAAATCAATATTGCAAAACTACTCAGTACGCAGATAGACTCGTATCATTCCAGGGAGATGACATTTCACAGGCATAGGGTAAAAGACGGACTCATAACAAGTACCAAACACTGTGTCACTCTTACCATATGGAGTGGGGGGTGACACAGGAAATGCTGGTGTGGGCGGTACTTGATTAAGCTCCACCCACAAGGGGCTGTTCCTATCTGGAGTGAGGTCACCGAAGTCAACACTGTCCATGTGATATAGACTTCGCTGAAAGACACAATAAAGCAAATGTGAGGTTTGGCTGTAAGAATGTTACGGGTTCAAAATGGGTTCAAGTTGAGCCAGAGTGGTAACAAGGTAAAACACTTTCGACACTTTACACTAATATCCATCTACTATTACACGACAAGAGAGTATGCAAAATAACAATGGGAATTGTTTTGCTGTCTGAATGTGTACCTTAGATGGAGTGTCTATGGCAAAGTTCTGAATGTCCTGTGGCCGATCACCAACCGCATGTACTACAGAGAATTCAGAAACATCGCTGAGCTGTTTGTGTTTCCAGCCTGAGAGAGAGAGAGAGAGAGAGAGAGAGAGAGAGAGAGAGAGAGAGAGAGAGAGAGAGAGAGAGAGAGAGAGAGAGAGAGAGAGAGAGAGAGAGAGAGAGAGAGAGAGAGAGAGAGAGAGAGAGAGAGAGAGAGAGAGAGAGAGAGAGAGAGAGAGAGAGAGAGAGAGAGAGAGAGACCATTCATTCATAAATTCAGTTTAGCAAGTAATAACTGTTAATAAAGATGTACATTAAAAATACACAACAGATAGAATAAAGAAATCTTAAAAGGAAGATCTGGCTCGTGTTCAATATTCTGTCCGACTAGAACAACATAGAGCAAGGTGAAAGAGAACAAAAATTACATGTTCAATGCTTGTTTGCATAAGATTTCTAAGAAGTTTTTTACAGTACACAAACAGGAGACAATTACAAATTCTTTTACAAAAGTCTTTTCAAAATTGTATGACTTATTTCTGCAGAACACAAAAGATATTTCGATAAATGTTGGTATCTGTTATGCAATACACAGTTGCTCATGTTCAAAGAAAGTCATTCATGTTAAAAATAACAAGAGGGTGTGGAAATAAAAAGTGATAGTAAAAGCTGGCCCTCAACATTATTACATCAACAGGACTGACAACTGTAACACGTAACTGAAGCATGAAACATACTTTACCATCACACAAAATGCTATTAACAGATCATAATCAGATTAAGTCTGTTTAGGTTTTCTGACTTTCTATCCTTTAACAGTAGATGAAACAGATGATGACATCAGATCTCTGTGTGAAGCGATGACTATATCCCACATCTTCTGCATACAAAAATCTCAAAGGACTTTTACTAAAAATTATAAATTTCCTGTTTAGAAATGTAAACTTCTAATGTATAGTATTTTTCTTGTGGCTTCCCAGTCTAAATGACATAAATAACTGTCTTAAATGCATTTATTTGGGTGGAAATGATGACGTGCCAAAGACTTTTGCACAGTTATAATTATACACATAATGATATATGTACTTTGAAAAGGTCTTTTTAATTGTACATAAAGAATGTATCCGTCTTTACTTTCCTAGTGACATTAAAAACACTGTTAGTATCTAAACAAAAGCACAAAAATGGCAAACAAAATGACTCACGTTCTACAGATAAACACAACTACAGGCTCAGAAAAGGGGAAACACACTGTCAGTAGATATTTACTTCAAAGACATTCCTTAGCCCTTACACACATATACTCAAACATACACACGCACGCACGCGCGCACACACACACAAGCACCACAGGGCATATATCTGGTGACGCACTACAGTAAAAACAAAACTGCACAGATCAACACGATCAATTCCACCCTCTCCTCAAAGACCTCTAAGGTGTCTTAGTAAAGAGCAGCTTTCACCTGAGGCTTGCAAAGCTTGCATTCCGACAGAAATTATGTTAGAATCCCACATGTTACAGAGGAATATGATGAGTTAAAGTGATAGCTCACTGCAAAATGAAAATTGTGTCATCATTTCAACCCTGTATGTCTTTCTTTCTTTCTTCTGCAGAACACAAAATAAGATATTTTGAAGAATGTTGGAAACCAAAAACTGTTGTTTGTTGTATGGATGAACCCAAAGCAAATCCACATTATTCTAAATATATTATTTTGTTCTGTACTTCTGTAGAAGATATTTTGAAAAATCTTGGCTTGCATTGGTTCTTCCTACAGCTTTGAAAAACCAAGAAAGTGAATGACTCACAGAATTTGTATCACTTTAAGGCAATTTAACATTGATAAGAAACCCACATAAGGCCAAGAAATCAAAGTATCAATCCATGAAGACTATATAAATATACAGTCGAGTTCCAAGCGGTAGTCTATAAAATATTATTGTAATGCAGCTAAAGTCAACATACCTGTCAAGAGAATTCTTTATAACATCTCCTGAAATACAATTAAGGCCATCGGATGTCATATTTACATTTACACTGTACCAAATCTGGATGTTTGCATACCCAAGCAAAGGTAGAAAGGTACACTTAAACTAAAATGAAATTCCAAAATGCAGACAGGAATTTATTTTCTTAAGCTAACTGGTTAGGAGCTGCACATAGAGAACCATTGTGTGGCTACTTTTGTGCATTCATTAACATAAATTACATCCCCGCCAATAGAAACCTCAAATATTTAAAAAACCATGTTTCTTTACAGTATAAAAATACAGTTAAGCTCAGTAGCATAGGACAGTGGATAGATGGATTATATATGGTATAACCCTAGAAAAACTGTTACTGCTACACTCAAAAAATTTACTGTTTTTGTGATATTGTATAAGCCATACAAACATTTTTTAAAGTGTAGGTAACAATACAAAAAAATGTCAAAAAGCTTTTTATTAGGACACATTTGCTCTTACCTGACTGAAAGTCTTTCGCCCGTCCACCCGAGTGCATCTTTCCATTGGAATGAAGAGAGGCTGAGCGGGTCATTTGACCTCTTATCTTTGTGGGGATGGGCTCAAACTCAGGGTCAAGGTCCAGGATGAGTTGATTCAACTGTTCGATTGATTGATCTACATCCAAAGCAAGCGTTGCGAACTCGTCATTCTTTTCTCTGTCTGGAAAGCCGTTGTCTTGTAATGAGGGTTTGTGTGCATCCGTCTCATCTCTGTGTTCCAGTGATGGAGTGTGCGAGTAAGATCCAGCAGACACTGATTGCTGCTGTTTTACCCATACGTGTGTCTGATATCCAGTAGATACTGATGTGTGTGTGTTTGAGGTATTCGAACCATCGCCGTCTCGACAAACATCTGACAGGACTGAGTTTTGTTCACCTCTCATTAAGGAAAAACCTAGCGTCTCTCTGGATGAAAGTGTGTCTTTAGACTCTGAAATAGCAGCAATGGCATTGTTAGGAGCGGGGATGTCGTCATCATCTATAATGTCTGTTTCCCGTTCAATAAACATAGTTTCACCGTTTAAGTGGGTAGGGTTGTAAAATACAGCATTTGTTTGATTGGGAGGTCTTGAGATGATGGGTGGGAAATGTTGTTCCTCCTCCATATTGAGTCCAGGGATTGGTTTGTGGAGCTTGGTCTGGTCCTCAGAGCTGTTGCTTATTTGGAGGCCAGAAACTTGTCCTCCATTCCACTGAGAAGCGCTTGAAAGCCCAGAGTCACTGCTTACAGAATGGGTACCTTCATTTGGCTGTGCTGCGAAAAAAGGGAAAAAAGATGCGCTACGTTATTGTTTGTTTCCCAGAACTAAATTTATGTGGCGAGGCATCATACAAAGCAACAGTTTTAGCTTCAGATGCCATTTGAGATTGTTTAACTAAAATTCAAGTTCTGTCTTTATTTACTCAGCCTTTTGTTTTTGCAAGCCTGTAACAATTTTTTTCTACATTCTAAAAATATTTTTGTTTTGTCAAAATCAAACAAAAAAGCTTTGAATTTAATTACGTATATTGTTTGAATTTTGTGCATCGAGTATGTACATAAAAAATAAGTTAATCTGGTTATGTGAAATATTTCTATTAGAGTTAACCAAAAATATTGGGTGTATATTAAAAATGTATATTTGTGAAACATATATATATATATATATATATATATATATATATATATATATATATATATATATATATATTTTTTTTTTTTTTACTTGCATAAATGTGGTTTGAAAACCTTTTAATTTTTTTGCACAGAGAGCAAAGAGGTTTTTCTGGTCAAATGCACAATTGAGGACTACTTGAACTCACAGAAATACATTCTAAACCTATTATAAGAATAACATATACAACTATACTGTGATAAAAAAGGTTTTAAATATACATCTTGACAGATATACTCCTTTAAATCAACTTTTGCCTTTGCAGAACATATTAATAAAATAACTTCAAAAAATGGTTATATAATTAATGACAGTACTTTGAATGTGATATCATTAAAACTTCAACTTTTTGACTTTAAACTTATTTAGTACAAATATACTGATTCAAATGTTTATTATTAAACCCCAAATGATAAAGTCTAGAATTAAAAAATGTTGTCTATGAACAAGTTTTCCATTTGCAAAGAGAGAAAGAATGGATGAGTTATAAATGTGACGCAAAGTGACTTTTTAGGAACAACATTTTTTTGAGGATTCTGTGATGCACGAACTGTAAGCAATAAAATCCAACAAATAGAGAAAGGAAGATCCATCGTACAATTGATCACACAATATTATTGTAATTCATTTATGAGGAATTTTGACTATTGTGGACGTGACAATTCACTTGTTTGAACATGGAAAACTGCTTTAAAAATTCAAAAAGGTGCTTAAAAAACTTAAAAGACACTTAACCACACAATATTGAGAAATGGCCTATCAGTATGATAAAAACTGTTGATGAAACCTTAGGTGTCAATTGCAACCAAAAACAGCTTGGATAAACACTTTCATTCCCACTTCATTTGTGTTTAGCACAACAATGAAATCTATGCATGGGACTGTACAAGAAATATAAACATTTTACACTTCACAATCCTAAAAAATTTATGTATTTTCGTAAATGTTGCCTAAGTGGTCACTATCTACACCAAAATCCACCCCCTATATAATGTACCGTAGCTTTAATGTATGTGTCAGTGTCTGGGGAACAAAGCTTACATTTACATCCCCAAAATGAATCGTAGACATTTTAGTCATCACACGCTTACAGGTACACCAGACAGCCACCCAGATACCACTTAGATTTGTGAGGCCGCAGTGTGTGTTCTTACAAACACACATCAGTCAGGCAGCAGCAGCAGCTGAACACAGATCACGGCAGATAAAATCATGTGTCATCACAAACATTCAGAGCCTCACAGCATTGATTCTATGATAACCCATATCTACTGTTCAGAAAGAAACAAGACGACATCACACATGAAGGCTCTACAATCACATCTAGTCAAAACAGACAAACATGCATTCTGACAAAAAGCTTGACTTTTGTAATACAACATTTGAAAAAACAACAAAATAGAAAAGTAAATGTGTTTATGATCAAACTGGTGAAAACACACACGGTCCAGCCTAAAATGAAAGTTGTGTCTTCATTTACTTATCCTCTTGTCATTTTAAACCTGTATTACTTTATGCTGCAGAATACAAAAGAAGATATTTTTAAAAATGTGAGTGAAAGAAAACTTGAGAAAAATAGAACTCAATTGGGACCAATAATATTTTCGTCAGATTTTTCAAAATATTCTCTTTTTTGTTCTATGTGAAAAGCTACAGAGGTTTAAAATGACATGAGAGTGGGTATATAATGACAGACTTTACATTTTTGGTGAATAATTAATTTACCAGTTAAACTTCAGCAAAATCTCTAAAGGCTGAAATCCAAATACCAGGCATGCATGATAAAATGCCACAGCTGGCAACTCTCACACACAAATACAAAAAACCGTGAATCCGCTATCATCATTTAGAAACTAATACTGGTTTTAGTGACCAGACTTTTCACCAACTTTTGTATTTGCAAAATCTAGTATCGTGACTTTCAAATTGACTCTAACTAAGAAACAAACAAACAAACAATCCATGTTATAAACAAGTTAAACAGCAACAGACTAACCTCCCCAATTTTGTTATTGGGTCAACAACATTTATCATTTCATCATCAAAATCAAGTTTAAACAAAACAACAACTTTTCCCAGTGCATGTTTCTGTTGAAAACACACCCCACACCGCTTTATAAATACAAAAAACGTAATGCTTTCCAGAAACATCCTCTTGATTCAGACCCCAAAAGTATCTGGGAAAACAACGGGTAACTTTGACCATGCAAACAATAGCAGAAAGCAAGAAAAACAACATATTTGACAGTGATGACAGACATGAAATAGACTTTGATCAAAACACTAAAAAAAGAAACAGCAAAAACAAACACACAGTTTGAAAGAATAAAGCAAAGGAGGAAGGAAACCATTCAGACCATGTCATCCTGCAGGCGACTCTACATGTTGGGTCCATTTTTTTCTCTCTCTCTCTCCCTTTCTCTCTTTCCCTCCTCATGCAACTTTAAACAGACTGGCTGTTTGCATTCTTTCCCGTAAGGTGATAAAAGCTCCAGAGATCCTTCTTTCTTTACTCAATCTCTTCTTCCCCTTACACTGTTTTCCCTCCTTCTGTTCTTCTTATGCTGCTCTCCCTTTCTCTCTCTCCCTTTCTCTCTCCCTCTCTCTCTCTCTCTCTCTCTCTCTCTCTCTCTCTCTCTCTCTCTCTTTTGCTCACTCTCTCTCTCTACCTCCACACACACAGGTAAACCCCTTTAGGTGCCTCTTCTGGATGTACAGGGAAAATTAAGCCTTGGAGAGCATTATTCCGTTCAAGCTGAGTACAGCTGTATTCCCTGCACACCTTCACAGAAATATGCTCGGGGTAGAGTGCACACGGACACTCGGAGGACCTTGAGCCCTCCAAATATGGAGTGGGGAATGTAAACATGGGGGCGGAGTTATGTGTGGGTGGAGAGACTGAGTTGGAGAAAAAGGAGTGATAAGGGGGGTATTGATATAGTAAAGAAAAGGAGTGCCAGGGGGGGAAATGATGTCAAAAAAAGACAGAAAATAAAGATAAGTCTATGAGAAAAAACTTTCTTGGTTGTCTGAAGCTGCAAAACTGTTGCTCGGACTGGCAATAATTACAGACATACGGATGTGTGAGCGTGTAATTCTAGATTTGAGTCTATGTATTGTAAATTGTAAAGGCTGTTTGTGCTCCAACCATGAGGTATCTTTAAATTACACGGCTGCTCGAAACGGAATCACACAACCAGATGTGCAGCAACCATCAGTCCCATGTGACACATACTCGCTGACACACATTAAGCTGTTTGAACTGAACTTTGTTGCAAAGTCAAACACAGAAACTTCAAGATAAAATTATTCTGAGCTTGAACTACAAAGTCTGCATGTGGTTTGTAACTCTGTAGGGCTTTGAAACCCTTTCTGGGACTAAAGAAAATCAAAAAGAAGACTAAAACTTATCATCTTGCATCTTATGGTAGAACAAAGTTAATTTCAATGGAGTTAAACATTCACTGAATTCCATTCCCTGAAGCAGATCGACTGCAGATTTAACATGATTCAACAGGAACACTAGGGTAACATGTGCCACTGGGTGAGTTGAGACAGCCCATTTTTGTTGTGTAAGAGCAGGAAAACTGTTTACACACCAAAGCACATTTCCTAAACAAAATACAATCATTGAGAGTGCTTCACATGTGGCAAATAAATAAGTCGTGGTGCCATATGATCTTGGATACTCTGCAAATTACACTTTTTAACTAAAAATACATTACATACAACATATAGATTTCTTTTTCCATTAACTGCACATACATGACATATGTCAATGACAATATAGCTACCAAAGGTGATGTTCGCCCTATAGAAAAACAAATATCTTCACCTATTCAACCATACATGTATTAATAAAATGTATTAAAACGGTCTGTAGTTGTGCAGTCTGAGTGTATTTTAAGGAAGCTGAGACTACTTTCAAACTCAACAATACATAAATAAAGCTCATTGACTTCTTTAGGGTTTTTGGTAATCATTTAAATGCTTAACCTCAACTTGTTTATGGTCCTGCTAAACTATTAATGCCTTTTAAGGTATTCCTAAACTTATGATGCTTTCCATCAAACTGTTTTAAGTACTTCTAAACTTTTGATGCTTTAGCTCAACCTGTTTTTGGTACTCCTAAAGTTTTTATGCTTTTTATGGTAATTCTTAACTTTTGGTGTTTTACTTCATCCTGTTTTTGTACTACTAAATTTGTAATGTTTTTATTGATCTCTTTAACTTTTGATGCTTTGCTTGAACCTGTATTTGGTACTCCTAAACTATTTTATGGTTTTTATGGTACACCTAAACTTTTGATGCTTTTTAATGGTCATCCAAAACTTTTGATGCCTTCCTTCAACCAAGTTTTCTATACTCCTAAACTTTTGATGATTTACTTTACCGTTTTTGTACTACCAAATTTGTGATGTTTTTTATTGAACTCTTAAACTTTCGATTCTTTACTTGAACCTGTTTTTGGTACTGCTAAACTCTTGATGCTTTTTAGGGTACTCTTAAACTGATGCTTTACTACAAAAACTTATTGGTACTTCTACACTTTTGATGCTTTACTTCAATGTATTTTGTTACTCCGAAGCTTTTGATTACTGATTACTGCAGCTTTTTACTTGAACCTGTTTTTGGTACTCCTAAACTTTTTATGCTTATTAAGGTACTCCTAAACTTTTGTTTGTTTACTTCAACCTGTTTTTTGGTACTCCTACAGTTTTGATGCTTGAAGGTTCTCCTAAACTTTTGATGCTTTTTAGAGTACTCCTAAACTTTGATGGTTCAATTAAAACCATTCTTGGTACTTTTACACCTTTAATGCTTTAGTCCAAAACATTTTGCTAATTCAAAACTTTTAATGCTTTACTTGAACCCGTTTTTGGTACTTCTTAACTTTGATGCTTTAGTCCAAAACATTTAGCTACTTCTATACTTTTAAAGCTGTACTTCAATGTATTTTGGTACTCCTAAACTTTTGATGCTTTTTATGATACTCCTATACTTTTGGTGATTTACTTCAACCTGTTTTTGGTACTCTTATAGTTTTTTTAATGTTTTTTAAGGTATTCCTAAACTTTTTATGTTTTTTTTGGGGTACTCCTAAACTTTAATGCTTTACTTCCAACCATTCTTGGTACTTCTACACTTTTAATGCTTTAGTCCAAAACATTTTGCTACTTCAAACTTTTAATTCTTCACTTCAATGTATTTTGGTACTCCTAAACTTTTGACACTTTTCTTGATACTCCTAAACTTTTGAAGGTTTACTTCAACCTGTTTTTTGGTACTCTTACAGTTTTTATGTTTTTAAGGTACTCCTAAACTTTTGATGTTTTTTAGGGTACTCCTAAACTATAATGCTTTACTTCAAACCAATCTTGGTACTTCTACACTTTTAATGTTTTAGTCCAAAACATTTTGCTACTTCAAACTTGTAATGCTTTACTTCAATGTATTTAGGTACTCCTAAACTTTTGACGCTTTTCATGATACTCCTAAACTTTGATGCTTCACTTTAAACCATTCTTGGTACTTCTACACTTTTAATGCTTTAGTCCAAACATTTTGCTACTTAAAACTTTTGATGCTTTACTTGAACCTGTTTTTGGTACTCCTAAACTTTTTATGCTTTTTAAGGTACTCCTTAACTTTTGTTGGTTTAATTCAACCTGTTTTTTGGTACTCCTCCAGTTTTGATGCTTTGTAGGGTACTCCTAAACTTGGATGCTTTACTTCAAACCATTCTTGGTTCTTCTACACTTTCAATTCTTTAGTCCAAAACATTTAGCTACTTCTATACTTTTAAAGCTGTACTTCAATGTATTTGGTACTGCTAAACTTTTGATGCTTTTCATGATAGTCCTAAACTTTTGGTGATTTACTTAAACCTGTTTGTTGGTACTCTTATAGTTTTGATGTTTTTAAGCTTCTCCTAAACTTTTGATGCTCTTTAGGGTCCTCCTAGACTTTTAATGCTGTACTTTAACCTGTATAAAAAGCCAATATTAACTTAATGAGACCTTTTAATAATGTAATAAGATCCAATATTGCATATAAATTTATACGTTTACAGCTTTTTTCTAACCTTATCCATGCCTGCCCTTAAATAACACATACAGTATAGTCACTGTTTCTCTTCTTCCACTAAAGCCGCTTCTTAGTATAGTTAATTTATACTGTCAATGTAAAAGTTTAGAGGAATTATAAACCCTCAAGGACAAAAAATAGGTCAATGGAATAAAACATTGTACTATGGAACCTGGCAGCACATTCTGGTTCAGAGATCTCATGTCATTGAGGATTTCATTAGAGTCATCAGTATTTAACTAATAATCTAGAATGTTATATTTTCCACACCATGACCACTCCAGAACGTTCTCATATGTTCCAATTAACCTCTGCAAACCTTGACCAGACTTAATAGATGTTATGCAGAAAAAATGTGCTTCCTGTTTCAAACCAATTACAGAGACTTAATGTCTCAGAAAATGATCCTTTCTATCGAAAAGCCATCAATGTAGATTTTTGTTTTTGTTATCAAAACTAAAGTTTTTAAAGAAAAATATTCCCCAAACCAGGAGGCCCATGTGAACTCACAAGTGCTTGATCGGCAGTATATCTAAAGCCAGGATGTGTTTGAGGTATGTAAAGACCCTCTACGAGGACCCATGTCTCTAAAAATGCCAACACATTAAAGAACACGCAAAAATGGTGATGCTGTGCTATTAGTATTTTCATGACTAAGAGGGGTGAGACATTTGGTCAAATTTGACACAAAAACATTCTCAAAAAAGAAGTCAATTCAAAAGTAAAAACATTTTTTTTGTCCTTGGAAAATACAGATAAGATAATGCTGTTTTACCTCCTGTTGTAACATATTCACTTGAGTCCCACTGAGCCAGAGAATCCACAGTGTTATTTTCAGTCCCAGTTGCTGTACTGTTTCTCTGGTGGCCACAAGCTAAAAATGCAAAGTGTTAATATATAACTGTCTATATCCATGCCTTTGTCATAAACAATAAAAAGATCTTTAATTACAAACTATTAGTAAAAAATAAATATTTTCCAAAACTATTTGCTTTACTAAAAAGATACCTGAAGTAAGAGATGAATCACTGTCCACATTGTCTGAAAACAGAACCTCCACCACACTGTCGTCTGGAAATCTAGGATCTTAAATGGAGAAGAGTAAATAATGGTATGGGAACGAAAAAAAACAGTAGATTCCATGACAATGTGAGAACATCAACATAATTTACAGCTGAATGGTCTGCTACTTAAACAATCTCAAAATTCATGTGACCAATTTTTTTATTCTGTCTATTTAAATTATAGTTGTGTTTCATAAGTGTGCGAGTGTGTGTGTGTGTGTGTGTGTGTGTGCGAGTGTGTGTGTGTGTGTGTGTGTGTGTGTGTGTGTGTGTGTGTGTGTGTGTGTGTGTGTGTGTGTGTGTGTGTGTGTGTGTGCACGGGTGTGTGTGTGTGCGTGTGTGTGTGTGTGTGTGTGTGTGTGTGTGTGTGTGTGTGTGTGTGTGTGTGTGTACGCGTGTTTGTGTGTCTATTTGGTCTGTCTGAGTGTCTTGCCTGTCATTATTTACAAAAAACACTTTGCACAAATGCTCTGTTACACAAACATGCTTTTAAAACCTTACAGCACAAACATGTTTTGAAACATGTTATCATTTAGGCACCTTTGAGTTAAGTATGCATTTTTTTGTTCTAATTACAATAGAAGACGATATTTGGAAGAATGCTTGTAAGCAAATAGTTTCTGGACTCCATCGACTACCATGGTGTTAAAAATTACTTTGTTAAATTGTGTTCTGTTGAAAATGTATGCAGGATATCAAACAATTCTGGTTTAATTTGGACAACCATTTCTAGTTTCACCAAGTCAATATAATCCAAATGTTTGGGTACAAACATTTATCTAAACATCTTTCTCTTTGTTTAGGAAATGTATACAGGTTTGGAACAACTAGTGAGTGAGTAATTCATGATAGAATTTTCATTTTGGGTGAACGATCCCTTTAGGTTCAGACTTTCGTAATTGAAGAGTTAACACACACTACTGTATGGAAAATTTCACTTATGTTTAAAGGAACAGTTTACACAAAATTCTAAATTCTGTCATGACGTATTAACACTCAACCTGTAAAAAAGCATTTGTTCTGTTAAACAAAAAGAAATATATTTAAAAGAATGTAAGCTATCTGAGGCAACAAACCATTGCAGAAAAAGTGGTAGTCAAAAGTGTCCAAGAATTTACCCCTGCCTCACCTCAGACTACCAAAGGAATTTATACCAAACGAATCCAATGCTTCTTTGAATGCTTCTTTAAATTAATGTTTTTCTTTCCCCTCTTACAACAGGGTCCATCTTTACGCGTCTTTTTATTGGGTTTTTTTCTTGACTTTTTCTGCTGATAGTCCCCCCTTCAGCACCTTTGCACCACCCATTTCTAGAACCACTGGCAGAAAGATTATATTAGTATGTAAAACCAAGAATTATTATTTGTGGATTTTTCTCTTTTGTTTTCGCACTTGAAAAGTGTGTATTAGTATTAGTACAATTGCTGCTGGGGTGTCCAAATATTTAATAGGAGTTTTGTGGATGCCATTAGGAAATGTACTAAAACCAATGCAAAACTGTTGCATGTGTACCTTTGTTTGCATGATCAAGATCTTGTTTCTGAAAGGTAAGTCTGGGTCCAGACAGAGTGCCAATACAAAGCTGAACACGAAACACGATCTCATATGTCCTCATGGAAACAACGTTTTGATAACACGCAATCTGCAAATGAAGAAGAATTTATAATAAACACAAAAAGCATGGTTGTGTAGGTGTAACTGTGCGTGATGGAGAGACATCTTACCATAACATCACCCTTGAGCATCTGTGGAGGTTCCACCATAAAACACACACTATTCTTCTGACCTACAGAAACCTTACTAAAGTCAAATACAAAACACACACAGCATTTAAAAATATCAGAAAGGTACAATGTCATCATAAAGATCTAAATATAATATTTATTGCCTTACTGTACTCCTGTGGTGTAAATTGTCTGCATGCCTTCATACACTCTGATGAACAGCGGACATTCTAAATACAATCAAAGCCAGGAGAAACTTAAAGGTATAGTTGACCACAAAATGAAAATGATGCGATGTATACTCACATTGTCGTTAGATTTTATGCAAAAAAAACAAGATAGATATTTTGAAAAAAGTTAATAAAAGAAAACTGATGGTCCCCATTGTTGTTTTTGCCCATACAATAGAAGTAATCAAGGACCACCAGTTTTTGCTTTGCAAAAATCTTGTTATTCTTTTGTAAATATTTATTTAATGTTGCACTATACATAGTCTGCCATGATTTAGTTCTTAGTCTGTTATATTTCATTTATTTTATAAATTTAATTTTTCCCTGAGTATTTTTCATTATTAAAGGGAAAATGTATGTTTAACCAAGAATGAAATTCTGTCGTCATTTATTGATCTTCTTGTCATGAGAAGATATTTTAAAGAATTTTGGGACGTGGCCTCCATTTACTTGTATTGGTTTTGTTTCTAAACAGTAGAGGTGAATGGCTCCCACTGCTGTGTGGTTTTCAAATTTCTTTAAAATATCTTCTATAGTTTCTGTGGAGGGAAGACACTCATAGTCTTGGAATGACACATTGTAAAACAGACTGTGACACATAAATGATGACACATTTTTCATTTTTGGGTCAACAATCACTTGAGTTACAGTTTGCAATACGTATGAATGCCATATTTCACTTTAAGCAATTTTGACGAGAAACGCTTGAGTTCATGAAATCTCTGACTTCTGATTGCACATTGTGATATCAAGGCAAGTCCAAGCACAGTTCAAGGCATTGTTAAGATCTTTTCTGAAATCCTAGATGAGGCACATTAGATTATAACATTCTAAGAGAACCTTAAAAAATGTGGGAAGCAGGAGAGCAAATGTCTCCATTTATACTGGCTAGAAAAACTGACGTAACTTTAAAAACTTCAATGTGTGCGTGTGTTCTACTCACCTGTAGGGTGGAAGTCGGGTACAGGATGGATATCAATACGATGGATGAAGACAGGGGAAGAGTTCATGTGGATTTGATGAGTGAGCAGTTGGCCAAACACCTGCACATACCTGAACCATCCACAAACACTTCTGTCACTCATACTGAACCCCCAATACCCCTCAACAATATATCACGCTCAAAACAGTAGCACAGCTTCAAATAAACTCAACAGATGAGTGGAAATTACTATGAAAACTATATTTCACCATAGTTAAACTGCATCAGAATGATATCACATGGAAATGATCAGCAATACAAAGAAACAATTATTTTTTTAGCCAAAAGATTATATAGTCAGTTGAAAAGAAATCCAACTTTTTGATATTCAGACATGATTTATTGCAATTTGGGAGGTGCCCTACTATCAAAGAAAGCAAAGAGCTTGTTTTATAGTGTTGCCAACTACAGCTATTTCCAACAGGAGATCCCAGACTTCGTGTACAAATGCAAAAATAAATGTTATTGTACTCCACCTTGTACATAAACTATAGAAATATATAAATAAATATAAAAATGGTGGTGACTAGAATCACAGAAAAACAATCAAATAAAAAAAATGCTTAATTTCCCATTTCAATTAAAGTACACTGATCTTATTTAAAGCAGAACTACCATTTTGGGGGGGGAATGTCTCGTTGAGTGAAGTCTTGTTGGGGTTAGTCTGTTCAATGATTGAAAATCAGATGCCTGTAATCAAGTGCAAACGAGATACTATTTCCAGATAGGAGGTGGAAAAACTCAGATTTCTGAGTTGTCTGCACAAACACCATAAGGGTCCTAGTTTTTTCATTTTTGTTGGGGTTAAAGTACGACTGAAGTGCGAGACCATATTTTAGTCATAGAACAGAAAGGAAAGAACCTAATGAAACACTAAACAGCAAGATGAGGAAGTGAAAGGGAAAAAATCCTTACATAGTTTGTATGAGACATAAATTGAGGACAGTGTAAAAAATGAAGATGTTTCACAGAAAGAGGAAATGAGAATAATGTTAGGATGCTCAGAATGCAAAAGGGTATTTCCTCTAATGTTTGGCCGTGAACTACCATCCTGGAAAAAAAACCTTCACTTGTTTGCTGCTGTTGAGTGACCAAAAGCACCAGGACCTCAAGTTACACAAACCAATATTGGATAGTGGAGCTAGTTGTGTCTTAATACATAACATTTTAAGTTTGCAGTAATCCTTTATTCATGTTTTTATTGCAAATTTGTATTCATCACTTTAGTTCTTGGGTCATGAAGTGAAACAGTAAGACAAGGCAAGGTTTAACTTTATAAAATGTGACCCTGCATTGGAAAATCAGGCTATTTTGCTGTTATTTTCTTACAAAATATTTCTTAGATAGTGTAGAATGATTTTATGTATATAAAAGTTTTGACAAAAAAACGGCTTTATTTAGGTTTTCAAATGCAGGGTCATGTATATATAATTTAGTCATTCGTTCTGTAATGTTTTTAAGCATATCATTAATAAAAAATCCACACAATATATTTTTTTATTATTTTG
This sequence comes from Triplophysa yarkandensis, assembly GCA_033220385.1. Classification (NCBI taxonomy): domain Eukaryota; kingdom Metazoa; phylum Chordata; class Actinopteri; order Cypriniformes; family Nemacheilidae; genus Triplophysa; species Triplophysa yarkandensis. The sequence goes on along the minus strand of CM065658.1, from coordinate 8,273,555 downwards.
GTTTTCTTAAAAACCTATAATATGGCAATCTGCTTAACTATATGAGCAAAATGTTTATAAAAATAATGTCTTCTTTTTCTTGTAGCCATACAAATATTGTTTTAACACTTCACAAAAGAAATTAGTACAATAACCCTTAGAGAGTGCAAAAATAAATTAGTCTTACCTTTTTTGCGATGGTGTCATGAGATTTTCCATTTTATCACTGCAGAACTTTTTCATCGTGTAGAGATCCAATGCTTGTTCCTCACTCATGAACACAAGAAATAACAGATCACTTAGTTCATTTTTAATTTCAACATTCTTCTTTTAAAATATTTTAAATATACCATAAAGCTATTTAAAAAATATATTAATAAAAAATTAATTCAAAATATGGCTGCTATACTACAAATAATGGACTGCTCTAATTGACAGGAAAACACCAATGTCTTGTTCCAGACTAAAAAAGCATGTTTGAGTCGTGTTAACTGAAAACTAATTCTAATAACATATGCCACAATATGATAAAAAGTGATACTTCACCCAAAAATGAAAATTGTTTATAATTTTCTCATGATCTTTTAACTATTTTAGCAATGTCCTTAAATATATGACCTTTTCCTAACAAAGAACATCTGCCCTCTTAAGCGACAAGGTTAAAGTTTTAAGAAATGAAATGAGTGTCTATAAATCAAAATACATTTAAACCCACACCAAATCCCAAATAAATACAAAACTGTAGTACCAAGTCAAATATCATTTAAAAACCAAACAATACCAGATGTTCAAAACCGACCAAGCTTTTAAAGCTTCCATTTCAAAACAACATATAAAAATGATGTAAGCCTTAAGAATCTAAGCTCACTCGACAAAGTGGTTGTCTTTAAAGATATTTTGACATGCTCACAATGGGTATGAATTGCAGAGTGTTACCTGGTGGAAACATTAGACAGTTGTATGTAAGAAGATATTACCACACCCACTCTGTCTTTGCTGCCCTGTGACAGACAGGAAGAAATTAACCAATGAACCATGACATGTCTTTAGAATGCAATTACAGTTCCAAAGATTTTTCAAAGACAAATTCCACATTTCTAAAGAATCATGAATGAACAAATATAATGTGGCATTGATGTATTTTCCTAATGCCTCCTTACATGGACTATGGCTTAGAATCTCAATTGGTCTCTTGGGGTTAATGAAGTTTAAAGAGCTCACCACTACATTTCAATATCTCTAACCTTTAGCATTAGTCATAGGAAGAGTGATGATGAAGCACCATTGGATTATAGCTTATAACAAATAGCAAAGTGGACCTCTCACCTTGCAATGTAACAGCAGTACATGTTCAGAGTGTGAGCCGAGCCAGACATTCATGTGTTTACACACTGAACACAACAGATGAAGTGATGGTGCATATTGCTCCGGCCAGCCCATGTCTATCACCTGTCGATCAATAACATTACTATTATAAGGTACATACTATCACATTTGTAACAATAACCTGACATGTTTAGTTACCCTGGGATTCATCCTGTTGAGAACATCTGTGTGTTCAGATAAGTTGATGATCTGCAGGGAGAAAAATAAAGGTTTCCTTAACAACAAAGATATTAAACACAAGTAACACTGACTGCTTTGTTCCAAATGCCAGATGTTTGTTTTCTTGGAAATACATCTGAATAAAAGGATATAAGCATAAAGGTCAAGTGATTTACATGTCGAGTCCAATTGCCGAGTTAAAAAATCTAGACTAGTCCATACATTTACCAATCAGGAGATTGCTCTAGTCATTTTAGAGGAGGCAGAAAGCCAAAACATATATTTAATTGGGGTTGTCTTATATGTGTATACTTCAAATACATAAAGATAAGCTAACAACAATCATGTCAGCCATTTCCCAATTTATCCGTTGAATGTAGCAAATTTGATGTGCACATAGAGCAAGTAAACTCAAAATGTTTAATTGGCCAGCTATGCGTGGATAGCATGATTTATTCGGGCAGTTTGCATCTGGTTTGAACCCACTATTATAATCGAGATTTAGGCTTTGAAGTGCAAATAATAAAGACAACAAAATGAGATGGCAAATACATGTAAAACTAGTTTGATCATGAGTTTTTTCTCTGTTAGGCAGATTTTGCCTTTGAAGTATCTAAGAGTCCGCTTCAAAGTCAGTTTTTTTTTACATTGAAATTAATAATAGATAATAGTGCTTTTAAATGTGATTGGGACTCTTTACCAGTGTTTAGCATACTTTGTTTACAATACATATACAATAATTATGCCATATGAAATATTTTCTGGAATTATTAATTATTCTTTTTGTTAGTCAAGACTTGGTCTTCAAAAAGATTTTTTCCAATATGGGGGTTGTCCTAAAGGTCGTTGTCTACAGCCACCATGTAGCCACATAGAAGGGCTAGTTAACATTTTTCTTACCATAATCCCATTTATCAAACACAGACTTTATGTGACAACATGCCTGCATACCTGTTGGTGGAAAGTAAGGCTAGGTGTCACACTTTTTCCACCCCTAAATCTGCTCCTTTTTTATCTAATTAGTGGACGCAAAAGCAAAAAGTATGGAATCAAGAAAATCTTTTGAACATTCTGACCAATTGTTGTGACAACTTGTCCAAAAACTGAACTACTTCAGTTAAACCACAGATTTAGATGTTTGACCCAACATGATTTTAGTTTCAAAATGGAATGTTCCTGTAAGGACAAAAGTCAAGTGACACAGAAAGGCATTTTTGAGATTGATTGTGTTTTATCAGCTGTGGTTTTACTTGTCTACTCACCATGTATTGATCAGAATGTTTGGACTGAAGCATCTGTGTGATACTGTGCAGATTATGTTCATAGGTTCGATCCGAGCAGGATTGGCGGAAGGTTACAGCGATGATTCGCTCTGTAATGTAATTGAGGTCGAATTCGGATCCCTCCTCCATCACAATGCTGTTGACTCATGTGAGGAGATCTACACAGAGAGAGAGAGAGAGAGATTGGCACCAATTCAGTCATGTGCAGAACTACAAGCAATAGTTCATGAGACAATGATGTAAGGATGAGCACATCTGTAAAGATCCATGGAAAATCTGGAGCAGTTGAAGGACACGTAAGCAGCTGGATGTTTTCTTAGAACCCTTTAAGAGATATCAGCATTGCGAAAAACTTACTCACTTGTGTGAGGCCCACTTATTAAGACCTCAACATTAAATAATTACATTTTTTTTATGTGAAACAATTTACACATAAAATGAGCTGATTTAAAAGCTTTGAAATTTAATAAATATGTTGTTTAATTTGTGTGAATATTTGTGTAAAAATATAATTAAATCTGATTAACTCGAATAATTCAATTAGACTTCACTCAAAATTCGTGTATTCTGCAAACATGTATTTGTTTAATGAATACTTTTTTAATAACATAAACAAAAGCTGTTAGATTTTTACTCAATTATTTCACTGAAATTTTATTACATTTTTCAAGACTTGTATTAAGTTAATGTTTTTGTGATATTCACTAAGCAGCATTAAGCAATTTTTAGTTGAAAATATTGAAGTAATTATCAAATTCCAACAGTTACCTTACTTACATTTATCTAATGAAAAATATATCTGAAACGCACCAATATTTTTTGTGAATTCAACTAGAAATTTTTAAGTTGATCAGATTTACATATACAAATTTTAAACAGTTTATTTCCTTTGTAAAAAATGGTTTTAAGTAAAACCACAGTGAAAATGTATATGCTTGCTAGATCACTGTAAAAAATTTAAACCAGACTGATCAAACTCCTTCCAAATGGATAATTTCTCCTTTCTCACATAAAAATGTCACTTACTCTGTTCTTTTGATTCAGTACCCCTATATAAAAGAATTCGGTTCATAATTCTACTACATGATCATAAAGAACCACAAAACATTGCGTGCAACATACACAACACAACATGAAATAAATAAACACAAGACACCCCATGAGGCTGACATTTATCTGACCCTAATCACGTGACCGTTCACGTGGAAATAAACCTGAACTTAAGTGAGACTCAACATTAGCCAATCATATTCAATCTTTTGTTAGTTGACCCGATACAAAGTGGACACACCTATTGACAACACACAAAGAGAGAGGACTGTTTTCAATTCCCTTAACCGTTTATGTCTAAGTTTGTCAGTATTATTCTTCTTGCCTAGTTGTAGGTTATGAATATACAGATTCTACTTTAAGTAAAGATAATGGAAAATAATATAACATCACTTACAGTGTGGTTGTGTTATTTGATCTGTCTTCAAGTTCCTTCATAACACCTAATCAGGTTTCGTACATCTACGAACTTCACTTTAAACATTGCATGCGGACTCCATGTGGCCCATGACAGTAGCTATATCTGATATCAGCAGTGTACGTGTATCTGGTCACTTATCTTTAAACCTGTGCTTAACCCTTAACCCCTTCAGACTAACCCCTTAACTTCTACTGAAGTTAAACTGTCTAACTAATCAACAAGATTTAGTGAACATGCTAAATACATGTTTAACTGTACATGCCCTACTTACAGTAGAACCAAAGTTTAAGTACTCACCTTTCTGAAATTGACAGGGAGATACTTCCACACAATAGTCCTGATAAAGAAAGGAGACAGAATATGGCAAAAGAAAAGCGACGGACAGAAAGGTTTTGTCTGGATTGCAACTAAGGTCACATGTACTTTGGCCGCTGTGGTGTGTGTGTGTGTGTGTGCATGTTTGTATGTTGTCAGCACTGGTTGTGCGGTAAGCATGAGTGAAGTTACATTACACTGGAATACACCTCCCTGTTCCAATTCAAAAGCCCCTGAGTCATGCAAGAGGCATATGATGTGGTTATTCCAAATAATGCATTTCCTTTCAAAGGCCAGATCTTAATAAAGACATTTAATTAAACATATATAGAAATCCAATCATTTTAATATGTGATATTACATTCACAGACGTCACAGGTGTTTTTTCCAGGTGGAGACTGTAACTGGGTCATAATGGTTAAATATTACCAGTGTGAGCATACCACATCGCTGCTGTACGATGACTAACAATCAAAAATGAAAAACAATTTTGAGACGTGCAGAATTATGTCTAAATACTTGTGTTGTTTTCTTTATGTTTAAGGCTTTTTTAGCCTGAAAATTTGTTATCTTAAAAGAATGAAGTTAAGGGAGAGATCACCCAAAAATTAAACTTGTGTTCTCATTTACTCACACTCTTGTCATTTCAAATATGTGATAAATTTCGTTTGCAGAACACAAAAGATGATATTTTGAAGAATGTTGATGACTGGCACTCATTCACTCAAATTGGTTTTGTGTCCATAAAATAGAAGTGAATGGGTGCTACTGCTGTTCGGTTAATAACTTAATTCACAATATCTTCTTTAAGGTTACAAGATGAAGTAAAGATCAAGTGAAATGACAAGAGGTAAATGATGATTTAATATTTTTGGTTTAATTACTGTTTGGAAAAAAGTGATTTAACAAACAACTTTGCATGAAATGCTTTTCAATCTTTTTTGTTAAATGTTTTTATTAAATTATTTTTAAAAAATAAACAAAATTGTTTACACAGTGGTAAAAAAGTGCACCACAAATCATGAGGTTATTGCTTCAGCATTAAGGCTATTTAAGGTCAATCTGCAGATCTTTACACAAGAGTTTTGTAAGGAAATTTCCTGAGAAGTAACTTAAGTAGATGAACAAAAGTTGAGTATCTGCTGTCCCCTACTGGAAAAACAGAGGTGACAGAAAAATAACAAACCAAAAATATCCAGCAAAATTCGCTTCAAAATAACAACATTTAACTAATATTCCCTAATTTTCCCTCAAGATCTAGGATTCATTTTCTATTAATTATATTAGAAAGTTTTGTTTTGTAGCATGTAAAAAAATTTATGTCTAACATACTTAAAATTATTTGTTTAATTAGAAATTTGATATTTTAAGGATGAAACAATCCTGAATAATCGCATCTAATAAAATTTTGTGTTTCATAATACCTGTCTCTGAACAATGCATTTTATTATATATTAAATTTTTTAATTTATTTTCTTAAATGTATGTATCGATATGTTTACAAAAACGGATATTTAAAAATTAATATGCTTATTACACAGAAGACATCCGTTACACCATCAAATACTTTTATCCTGGATGTCATGAATTGTTTGACATGAAGAAAAACGATATTATGAATCTCATAAAGGCAGAAGAACTTGCATTCAAATATGTACAAACAAGCTTTAAAAAAGTAAGCTCACAGTTAAAAGTTTAATAACATGAAAAATAACTAAGATATATTTATATTTCGTTTACATCAGTTCCAAAGGGGTAAGGTATATAGTCCATGCTCAGAATCCAAAAGCTAGACATAAGTATCAGGATGAAGACGTGCATTCTTGGTGTTTTTAGATTGTTCTCTGTGTTCGGCCTCATAGCGCCTGCGCTCCTTAAAGTAGCGACTAACATCCCGAATTGTCTGAACAGTAAGAACAGCACCGACAGCATACAAGATTGCTGTTATTATTCCAAAAAGTGCCACAGCTGCATCTCCCCCGTTAACGCTACAGTTCATCCAGGTGTATCCGTTACGGGCATAAAGCCGCTCACGCCGAACGCACACATCGGTTGAGTTCACAGATATCACAAAATGTAGGTACAAGCCCACGGCAACCACGTACCCCACTGAACCGATTATTTGGAAAGCAACCTGTCCGATCAGAAGCTTTCGGGGAAGTCGATGGGCAGGTTTGGTGCTGGACACAAGGAACAGGAGTGAAAGAGCACCAAACGTGAGGCTGAATGCAACCCCCCCATAGACTCCAGGCGCTCTTAATTGTCCATACTGCATGTCAAGTTCACGTACTTGCTGAAGCTCGGTCCCTTCAAAAGGAATGACGGCATCGATGAAGCTCCCTCCGCCCATACCCATCGCAGACATGCCCAATTGAGACATGTGAGCAGCCACGATGCAGATCAGCACCAACACATTGGTCAGGAAGGCACATATCAACACAATACCTGGAACAAATACAGATATAAGAACAATACCACAAGCTGCAAGACAAACTATGAGCAATTGATTTAAAGTATTAGAAAACACACTTGTTTATTTTTTGCTTGTGGAAGTATTATTGTTCTTGTTTATTGTTATTATTGATAATAAAAGTATTTTCTAAATATTTAACATGCACACGCGCACGCATTTACAGTTTATATATGTGTATATACTGTATGTGAATGCATTAGTGTTTATGAATAAGAAGTATAAATAATGACTAATATGCACATTACACAGAAACATCTTATGTAAACAAACTATTATTTTGAAATTAATTAATAGGACATTAAATCATAGCACATTTGTCTCACTCTCAAGCCATTTTATAATAAGCATAAATATTATTAATATTAAATAATGCAAACAATAATAGTTTGTCTTCGCAATTTCGCTATGCCACACCACCAGACAATTTATTCATCAACTGCCAATTTAATTGTTCTTTTAAAAGTTTATAGAAATAAACGTGTGCAAGCATTTACAACTACTTCCCCTGTTGAATGTGTTACTATAAGGAATAAGGGTAAGAATAGAGATCTTCATGAAAGAATGAAAGATCTGTATCAACAAAACTAAAAAGCTAAACCGGTTAGACCAGCACAGGAGGAAGGGGAAAATACACTGTGATGTTTAAAAGGCGTGTCATAAACTCAAGTGAAACTAGACCTAGGAAAGACATGATCCAACACCCAAATTTATAGAATACTTTGTTTTGATACAGAATTTTAAGTATGTGTTCTAAAATCTTTACCTCTATGTTACATGAAAGTAAATGCTTACCTCTCCTGGAACAGATGTTACTGCATTTTGACTCCTGATGCCTCTCCCGAGGAACACTCCTTTCATGTCTCTGAGATCCTCGTGGGTATTGTGATGATTGGCTGGACGTTCTGGGACCAAAAATATATCAGAGCTTAACAAAAGTCCTGGTTTACAGGTCCAGGGCCAGTGTATGAGTTTATTAAACCAGTTATGTTTGATTTGCCATTTTGGTCCAGTAAAACAGAAAAATGACATTCTGTTAGCTCATTATTGATGTTTTATCATTTTTATTTCCCTAATCGCACACATATATCTGTCAGATTTCATGTATTTTCATTTGCAAGACATTTGCATCTAAAAAAAAATGTCTGCAACATGTTTATAATTCAGAATCAATTAATAAAACTTTCTAATAGGGCTGGGTGATAAAACATATTAGTATTTATCGACAAAAGAATGTTGTCAATGTCAATAAAAACATTCTTTAGAGCCTTCTATGATTTATTTAAAATCTTTGCATCCCCTTATCTAAAATAGCCTATGAAATGGATTGATAAATAAGTGTACTATGATTTTAAGCAAACATTCGATAAGATATATGTAAACCGAGGCGTTGCATTGCGCTCATGTTTGGTTCGTCAGTTCGCAATGTGTTTCTCACGTATGGTTGTATTGGTCATTTTTATCTGTGGTGTGAAATAGCATTTATATAAGACCTACTTGAAAGGGGAATTGAAAGTACTTTTTGAATATATGTCCTCCTAATTTAATGCTTTATTATTCACTATTATTCACCCACAAATAGCGCAGACCTCTAATCTGCAATCGGCTTGATTCTAAGCCTGCAAGTGTGGTTTTGATGATAAATAAATAATGTAGAAAGCAGACTGAAATGTGTGATGGAGGCTTATCCCACAAACAATTTTGTTTCTGTAATAAAAGTGCACACTCTACACAAACATTTACATAATTTCTGAATAAAAAAGTAATAAGAAAAATGCATGATATAATTGTTGGCCTTTTTGTAAATAAAATGTGTATTTCATATCACAAAGCAAAAAAAATTACTGCTGTTTGCCCTTATACTTTGCATAAATTAAAATACAGTTTTACACTTTGCTACTTTTTTGTGTAATATAAACAATCGATTACCGGTTACAATTAAATTAAAAGAGCATTTTCATGTGACATCCATAACACAAAATGTCACGTCCGTAACCCTGGAATTGCTCGGAAGTTAAACATTAAAATTAGTCAAAATGTATAAATATTAGAAACATACAAGACAAATAATGCATTATACATGTATATAAACAGTTAAGAGTGGGTCCAGTTCTGCTCTGCCAGTGGTTTTCTTTATATCGAGCATGTACGCTTGTTATTTAATGAAAAATAGTAATAATGCAAAAGAAAATGTGGTTTTATGTTTAATAACTTATAGTTCTCTCTCACCTGTCATCATGGATTTGATGATGTCTCTCTCTCTTCTCATGAGGATCTCCTCCATGTCTCTCTCTCTTCTCATGGTGCATTCTGGGAGGGTGGCTCATGACTTTTGAAGGATTTTGGGAATTTTTGGGGATCAGCCACAGCTGTTTGAAGGTCGAAAACTTGAATAAAAAGATAATTCAAGAATAAAAGTAAAATTACAAAATAAAAGCTAAAAAATTAAGCAAAAGAATATTTAAAATAATACAAAACTAAATATATTGACAATTATAATAAGACATAAACTCATCAAAACACTATACAAATATGTTTCCTACAAAGTAAATATGTTTACAAAAATGATTTTATGACAAGCAAGAGCAAAGTCTCCTCGCGCACCTGCGCGTGAGAGAGAGAGAGAGAGAGAGAGAGAGAGAGAGAGAGAGTATCGGTAAACAAGTTTCTGTTGTCTTCTTTCTGACCCTAAACAACACACAACTTTCCTCAACAAACGAAACAATGTTTATAAACACACCATACACACAAACACACAACAACTAACCTGCTTGACACACGCCGTTTGTTTGTTTGTGCATCTGAAATCACACAAACGCACTTGTGACGTCAGATCTTGACCCCCGCCTCATCATTCACGTGATCTCGCGATGACACCAGATCTCGTCCCGCACCTGTGGAGTGGGCGGGGCAGAGATGATGAGCAGGTGAAGGAGCCCGCAAACAAGCGTTACTCCGTTACTTCCGGTCGGCGCATAAAATTAATTTATTTTCTTGTTATTTTTAACAATAATTAATTTTCTTTTCTGTTTTTGAATATATTATGTAGAAACAACCTGCCAGCTCTTTATTGTTCTTCCTGCATTAATTAAAAAAAATATGTCAGCTTATTTGTAGTGATCTCTTATTCTCTACTCATCAGAAGCAATGATCTCTGTTTCTGTGTGTTGTCCGCACAAAAAGTGATCTGTTGTGGTTAAATGATGGCTGGCCGTTGCCTAGGACTTTGGAATGTCTTGACCAGCATGAGACAATTTACAGAACGAAGACTCAAGTTTGTTAAAGTTCACAGAATAAATCACCGTCAAACCCTGTGGTGTCTTTATTAATGGGTGTCTATAGTCATGGGTCTCTCATACAGCCTAAAAACACTAAAACTGGGAAAAAAGACTTCTTATGAGAAATAAGTTTTTCCATTGGTTTTAGTGTTAAGGCCAGACAAGTGGGCTTAATTTCAGCTTTCTTGAACAAGTTTCATTCAACTTATGTCTGATCTACACGGCAATGTGAATTTTAATGGATTAATTGGTCTAATCATCATAATTAATTTGCAGGCCTGTGTCCTCACATGGTGTTTGACTTCTTTTGTCCTCTAAGTTTTGAGAAATATAGACACTTAAGAGCCTTATTCTGTACTGAAGCTCAAACTGTGTATGCTGGGGTAAGAAATCTCTTTATCATTTGATAATTGATCAAATATGGCCTTGTATAGACAGCGGTTTGAAAGAATTGCATCTGCATTGTGTTTCTTAATTTCAATGTTAATCTTTGAGTTATTGGACTTGTAATTTTTAATGCTGGTTCTTGTGCAGGTGCATTGGCAATGGATTCTGGCTTTGAGGATCTGGAAGTGAGAGAATCTCAGAGAGAGTATCTGGATTTTCTGGATGATGATGTGAATATTAAAATTTTTATGTTTTAATAAAATTTGCAAAATTTCATGCCATCTTTGTCATTTACAGCAAGACCAGGGTATTTATCATGAGAAGGTGAGAAGTATGGTATCGGAGGGTCAGTGTCGACTTATTGTAAACATCAATGACTTGCGACGAAAAAGTGAAAAAAGAGCTAAAGAGTAAGTATTCGTTTCTTCCAGACATTGCTTTACCAATTCCCACAATTTAAGCGACGTATTAAATCGTCCATGAATAGATCCCTGAATCGGTCTTGTTTCCTGTCGATTTGTTTGATGCTTTCATGTTTCTGTTGACTTTGATCTCAATAGATTACTGAAGAATGCTTTTCTTGAGCTGGTGGCATTTCAGAGAGCCCTGAAGGATCTTGTGGCTTCAATAGATGCTACTTACGCAAAACAATTTGAAGAGTTTCATGTTGGCTTTGAGGGAAGTTTTGGGAGCAAACACGTCACTCCACGTACACTAAGTGCACGATTTCTAGGAAACCTTGTGTGCGTCGAGGGCATTGTGACCAAGTGTGAGTGTGATTTTTAGTTCGTTACAGGTTATCATTTAATATTTCAACTGAAGTTAACAAAATTGTGACAAGACATCAAAAATGTTTTTTATACTGTACTGCTACTTGTCACTACCATTTGTTGTTCCATCGAGTATGATTTTTGGTGTTTACCAAAGGTTTTTATTAGATCAACAGCACAGATGTGAAAATTTGGTGGGGGATGTTCTAAATAATATTATATAATTCATGAATAGACACATACAAATGTAAATAAAATCATAATTTTACGTTCTTTAAAGAGCAACCCCTTTTCAGTTCATTTCCTTAATTTTTTTGTAAAATAACTTAATTCATATACTTGTATACATATTTTTTGAAGGAATGGCACAATTATCAAGGGTTAAAAGTATAAACATATAGTTTAGTAAATTTTGAAAAAATCCATATACTGGGTGCTTAAGGTCACCTCGTTTACAACAAGTATACACTAATTTAAGAACTAACTTAAAAAACAGTAAGTATGATATTTCACATTTTATTCATCACAAGAACTGGAGTTGAGTTGAACGATACATAATGTGTTTGGCATTCATAACCTCAATGTAAATCCACATTTTGTCCTGTAACTAAATTTCTTGTGATTGTAGGTTCCCTGGTCAGGCCAAAGATAATGCGAAGTGTGCACTACTGTCCAGCCACCAAGAAAACCCTGGAGCGAAAATACACAGATCTTACATCGTTGGATGCTTTTCCTTCCAGTGCCATCTATCCAACGAAAGTGAGTTGTGTGTTTCGTCAGAATGTGCTTGTATAAAAAGCTTGTTTGTTTAAATTATTTATTAAACTTATCAAACTTAAGGACTGAGGACTGTATTGAAATAAGACAACTGATCCATTTTTGGAATGGAATAATTGAACGGTCTTACAATATATTTTCAATGTATTCAATTAAAGAATAACAAAATCTAAACATGTGTTTGGTTTAAAGGGTTTACAAAGAATTAATTCCAAAATTGGTTTTGACCAAAAATGATAATATTGGCTTAAACTGTATAGTAGCATTCACTGGTCTAGATATAAAATAAATCCAATACAGAGTCTGTGTATGTGTAGGATGAAGAAAACAACCCGCTTGAAACCGAGTTTGGCCTGTGCTGCTATAAGGATCACCAGACGCTCACTATTCAGGAGATGCCAGAGAAAGCCCCTGCTGGACAGCTGCCACGGTCTGTCGACATCATTGCAAATGATGACCTCGTGGACAAGGTGAAACCAGGTGATCGTGTGCAGATAGTAGGTGTCTACAGATGTTTGCCTGCTAAACAGGGTGGCTTCACTTCAGGAACCTTCAGGTGTGTGTTTTGATGTTATCTTGATGTTAATCTTGTTAGTCTCTAGGCTGACTTTAGATTTATTTCCAGAACAATCATGTTGGCTAACAATGTGAAACTTATGAGTAAGGAGATTGTACCAACATTCTCTGCAGACGATGTTGCCAAGATCAAGAAGTTTTGCAAAACTCATTCTAAAGTAAGAGATGTGTGGGTTTATCTAGTTAAAAAAAAGTTTCAATTTGGGTAATGCTAAGCTGAATTTAACAATGTTGCATGTTTTAGGATGTCTTTGAGCAACTGAGTAATTCTTTGGCTCCCAGCATCCACGGTCATGAGTACATAAAGAAGGCCATTCTGTGTCTGCTGTTGGGCGGCAATGAAACCAATCTGGAGAACGGCACACGCATCAGAGGAGACATTAATATTCTGCTAATAGGTTTGTGACTTATTTTGTCTTTGTACTCAAAATTTTCATTTGACAACACTTGAGTTCAAATGTTCTTCAAGGGGATCCTTCAGTTGCAAAATCTCAGCTGCTTCGGTATGTTTTGTTTACGGCACCAAGAGCGATTCCCACCACAGGACGAGGCTCATCTGGAGTGGGTTTGACGGCTGCCGTCACCACTGATCAGGAGACGGGTAACACATTACGAGTTACAATAGTGAATAGAGGAGGTATCCTTAAAAAACAAATCATGTTAATTTGACATTGTTTCCCCATTGTGTGAATAATCCAGGTGAGCGTCGCTTGGAGGCAGGAGCCATGGTGCTTGCTGACAGAGGAGTGGTGTGCATTGATGAATTTGATAAGATGTCTGACATGGACCGAACAGCCATCCATGAGGTGATGGAGCAAGGCAGGGTCACCATTTCCAAGGCTGGGATTCAGGCGAGGCTCAACGCCCGCTGCAGTGTGTTAGCTGCTGCTAATCCGGTGTATGGAAGGGTTAATATTCATTTTGAGTAGTTCAAATTCTGAAAGCATTGCTTTGGTATTGTATTGTTTAGGGTCTTATTGTTTTTGTCCCCTAGTATGACCAGTATAAAACCCCAATGGAGAATATAGGGCTCCAGGATTCTCTGCTCTCCCGATTCGACCTGCTCTTCATAGTTCTGGATCAGATGGATCCAGACAGCGATAAGGAAATCTCGGAGCATGTCCTACGTATGCACCGTTACAGAGCACCAGGGGAGCCAGAGGGAACAGGTTTGAGATCTTCTGTGAAGCCGATCATTATTATTGACCCCTGTGGTTGATCCTTTTAACCCTTAAAACTAATATTTAAACCATAGTTTGTCAACAGGGACGTTTAATGGTCAAAGTCTGTTTTGTACATTTTAATTCACAGAAAACTCATAAAATTTGTTGTCCTCCAAAAAAGGACGTTTGTTTTCGTCTTGGCACAACGCAGAATAATTTACCTTTCTAGAATACAAAACGTTTGCATAGACTGATATTTTTTTAATGGTTTAACCCTGTTTAAATCTGTAGTTCTGTTTTCTAAGCTGTAGTTGACTGATCCTCTCCTTCTATCGTGTCTATACCAACAGCAATGCCACTAGGGAGTACAGTGGACGTGTTTGCTACTGATGATCCAAACATCACACAGGCTACTGAGCAGGAACTACAGATCTATGAGAAAAAAGATAATGTCCTGCATGGCCACAGGAGAAAAAAGTAAATATTTTCTTCTGGAAAAATATTTGAATAATGATTAAAATCACATAAGAAGTTAGTCTGCCTGACAATTATCTTAAAGGGAAAAGATTGTAACAATGGAGTTCATCAGGAAGTACATCCATGTTGCTAAGCTGGTGAAGCCGGTTCTGACCCAAGAGGCATCTGACTACATTGCAGAAGAGTATTCCAGACTCAGGAGTCATGACCAAGTCAACAGTGATTCAGCCAGGGTCTGTGTAACGCAGATTCTTCAAAGCTTAACAAATCATACAACTGTCATCCACTTTTTTTCTTTTTCAAATCCGATTTTCTGAACACTCTCTCTCATATCTGCGTTTGGTTGGAGAAGAGTGTATACCCAGATTTAATAAATAGCATAAACAAATGTATTTTCGTTAAATAATCACGTGTAAGCAACTCTTTCAAGGGATAATAACCCAAAAATGAAAATGATGTTATGGATTTCTCGCTCTCTATTTCAAAGTCGTATTTCTTTATTCTAAAGCACAGAAAAAGATATATGAACGAATGCTTATCCCCCAACCTGTTCTTGGACCCTATTGAATACCATAGTGGGAAAAATGACAATTGTAGTCAAAATGAGTTTGTTGTCTTGTATACGTCAAAATATCTTGTTTTATGTTAAACAGACTATGCCTGTGACCGCTCGAGCTCTGGAGACCATGATCCGATTGGCAACTGCCCACGCCAAAGCCCGCATGAGTAAAACCACTGACCTGGGAGATGCAGAAGCTGCATTGGAACTCATGCAGTTTGCTTATTTTAAAAAGGTAAACTGGTAAAAGTTATGCTTCTGAACTTCCAGCGAAACCACACGTCAATTCTAAGCTAATTTGGTTTTGTAGATTCTGGAGAAGGATAAAAAGAGAAAAGTTCCTGAAGATCCTGAGATGGATGTGTCTCAGAGCCAGGAGACAGAAAGTCAAAGAAGTCTTCGGTTGGTGCACAGTTAAAAATGATTAATTTATTATATTTTATTAATTTTTCAAAAATGTACAGATATGTTTAACTTTATAAACAAATATTTATGTTATACATAAAAATATTTATTTTAGAAAGTTATTTAATTCTACTTTTTTAGATTTTTACAATGTTCACAAAAAGATATTTGAATTTTGAATAAAATTCATAAAATATTGGTTGAGGAAAAAATGTAACAAACGTATAAATATTTGTTAATTGTAGAGAAATTATTTTAATATTTTTCACATGATTTATAAAGTTAATATAACTGTTTAGTTTTGGGATGTTCACTAAACCACATGAAATTAATTGTGGTATATCATATTTGGATATTTATTTGTTATGAGGGTTGTTGCTGTTTTCAAATGTATAGGAAGCGCTCTCGCATATCTAAAGATGATGATGTGGAAATGACCCAGAACGGAGAGGACTCTGACCCTTATAATTTTACAGATGATGAAAGTAGTAAGTAGCTAGCCATACAGACTCTGTTCAACCCTTATATTTTTTAAATAAAATGTGTCTTCGCCAGCGCAATCCAGTCAAAAGAGCAAGCCAGCATCTCAGAGGACGAGTCAGAGACAGAAAGGTGACATCAGCTCGGACAGGTATCTGAGCCTGGGCCAGTGTTCAGGTTTTTCTACTTGTTTTGTGCTAATTTTGTGTGATTGGTAAAAGAGTGGGTTAAAGTATTTGTGTGTTTTGTGACCTTCTAGATTGAAAGTCTTCAAGACTGCCCTACTGAAGGCCTTTAAAGTGACCAGGTCTCAGTCCGTAGCAGTGCCTGAGCTTCTGAATCATATTAATAAAGGCCAGGATGAGGAGTTTGACCAGAACGAGGTTAATCTACTGCTGGAACACATGCAGGATGACAACCAGGTCATGGTGTCTGAGGATGTGGTTTTCCTTATCTGAGAAACAATGATATTTATAAATGAAAGACACATTACAACTATTAATATTACCTCTGTAAAAAAACATAAATAAACCTTGTGAGCATTCATGAATTAATTTATTTTTTGTTTAACATTTAAAGAATTATCACAGGCAGTTTAAGTCAATCTTATGTTAATCTTGAGAACATTTAGAATCAAAGTGTTCATATAGCCTAAAGGTCTCTCTCGGCGAAAGTGGTCACATCTTTTTTCCCTGTCCCTCCCCTTTCTCTACCTATTTGCTTGTCTTGTACTTCAATTTCTGAGATTCTCTTTGCCCTATTCTCCAAATAGAAAAGGAATTATGAATTTGATCAACTGGTCTCTGGACATAATTTACACCATCTTCTTGAAGAGAAGCCGAGGAACCCAACTGTCCGGCAGGAACGTTTGCAGCTGGATACGTGCTGGACATTTGGGAGAAGCGGCACGTGGTGTGCCTGGTGATTCTGTCCTTGGAAGATATGTCTATTCAGAATTTTGATAACCCTACTGATGGGATAAGGTGGGGATCTCTGGTATGAGCATAGTCTTCTCGTGAGGTCTTTATGGGGTCTAAATTGTTTTTTTTAACACTGGACCACATTCTTTAGAGCTTAAATGCATGAAACAATGTGAAACCCCTTCTTTAAAGATTCTTCCTATGATCCTAGCCACATTATGTTCACTCAAATATATGAAATTGCAAATTAGCGCCATCAGTTAAACTGCAGTGCCAGTGGCTGCAAAAACTGAAAGTGTAAATCAGAAAATACTCAGCAAAAACTTGTCTTAAAGCATGTTAAAAACACTTATATTAACTTCATTTTCATCACAGAAGATCTCTTAATTATGAATCAGAATCTCATAGAGATTAGGTTCTACCACATATTCCAGAAAAATTTTTATGAAACGAATTATTTCTATTTGGCACTTAATTCACAGCATTTTGTGTGGCAGTGAGATCAAGAGCACTGTGCTTGTCCTTGGGCTCCTGTAAAAGAAATTGAGGAATTATTTTATTCAACTTAATGGCAGATGAGTATGACGTAATCAAACAGGATTGATTGATATCCGTATGGATACTCACAGCCGTCTGTCTTCTCTGGTTCAACCTCTTCATCTTTTTCTGTCTGTCTTCTCCGAACCCTACGCATATAGTATAACGCCCCCACAGCTACAGCCAAGAACATGGCAGTTGCCACAAAGACGCTTATTGCCAACGTTGCTGTGGAACTGCCGAGGGAAGTCGTCACAGAGTCACCAATCTCTGCTTTTACATCTATGATATTTGCTTCCTGGAAGTCTGCAAGCTGCTCCTTTAGAAGTCCGGTCGCATCTTTTAAAAACAAATGTTAACCACATAACTGTTTGTTTAATAAAGCATCCTAAAGCAAGACTAAGTCGTATTATGACCTTAAAATGATATCTCAGAGTAGAAGATCTGTTAACTGGATCAATTTATTTTTCGCAATTACCAAATCAGCCAGGAACACAAGCATTACTTTGTCACCTAGCGTATGTTTTAAAAAAAACGGCATAACTGACCGCAGGGAAGCAAGCAATGGTATTTACGAAATTGAAAAAGACAATTGCCCTTATTAACCAAATGAAGCAAACAGGGAGCACATCTTAACAAGTGTCGCTTTAAAAGCAAACCTTCAAGAGACAGAAGAAAGATCAAATCATCTCCTTTAACATAGCTTCGTCTCTTGAAGTGTTCATGAGTGATGAAATTGGTGGTGCCAGAACCCGGTCCACGGTAGTACGAACTGCCATCTGCGTCAGTGACCAGACTTCCCACTTTCCTTGGGTCATCCCAGAAATACTCCTCATTACCTGCAGCTGCACAAAGAGATGGTACAGTGTGAAAAACTCCTACAACTGTATTTGTACTAGAGATTAATCCTATAGTTCTTAACTCTGTTTTAAAACTTACAATTAGTGGAAGACTTGGTTGGATCTGTCGTGACCATTCTCAGGCTGTTCATGCGTTTTTGAATGTCTGGGGTCTGGTCCATCATCTCCAGGGTTGCTTGTCGCCATGGACACGGCCATTGGAGATGCTCATCATAAGGTCCGGATGTCAAGTGGAAGTAGATTGCCATTTTATCCGGGGTATCCGTCTTACCGTTAACGTACAAGCTAACCTGGAACGAATAACCTTCCTTTGATACGAAGGGTGGACTGAAGATTTTGGAACCTACTGGGGTTGTGGCAAGAAGCTTGGAGAAGTCACGAATACGCCAGGTGTGGTGAGGACACTGGGTCTCCGAGAGGTTGATGTCATCCAGTGACAGACCCCCTTTTGATGAGTGTCTTCCTTTTACCCCCTCAAACACCACTCTGAACTTATGAGAGACCTGCAGGGTGACATGGTACAGCTCCCAGGAATTTTGAGGCCCACCTGAAAAGCAAATATTGTACATTAATTTTAAACAAAGAGATCCTAAACTTATTTGAAAAGGTGTGAGATTTACCCCTAATAGTTTGAACGAATTGAAGTTCGCCTTTGGACTCCTCGTTGGGGTACACGCGCACCCAGATGTTGAGCTCATCGTCTTGGCTGCCGCTGTTATAATGATAGAACTGTAGGCACTGGAAGCCTCTGTTGGGGTAAAAGAGACGACTCTCCAGATAAGCCTTGTCTCCATGTTGTCCTGTCAGTGTGCTGAAGTGCATAAAGTACCCGAAACCTGGAAAGTATGAAACTTTTATTAGACAATGCTAAGCCAAAATTCATTGCCAGATGTTATTATGAGATATTGGAGATTATTCCAAGCACGCTTTGTTGCATAGAGGCTACCAAAGGGCAAAGAATGCACATTTCTTTATAGCACCTGATATGATATCAATAAACATTTTTATCAGAAGGATCAAAGTGCCACCAAAACAACATTATAAAACAAGTCAATGTGATAGAACCAAGGGGACTTACAAGCAAAGCAGTTTTTAATGCCAAAAGGAACGATGGGAGATATTAATATGTGGTTTAGCTTTTCTGCCAGTATTGTTGTTTTCAAAACCACCTAAAGTAGTTAGTAAAACTTAAGTCTTTAATCTTTTTTGTTTCATTCTGTGACCTAGTGACACATTTTTCCAAGTTCCATATGAAAATATTGTTTTAATGGATGTATTTGCAGAAAATTATAATGGGAAACACTAGTAAGATAAGAAAACAAGTTCAATTGCACACAATATATCATATACTTTACATGTACATATATTTTAAGGCTTGTTAAATATTTAAATATTATGTTTTTTTATCACATTAACCTTTACATTGATGTTGGGTGACAATGTCCTGTGTTCTTTTATGTTGAAATTCAATGGACACCGAACTGAAATGAGCACAATACAAAACTGCAAGCTTTAGTTATTGTTTAACTGTCCATACCTTGACATTGACCCAGAACGGTAAAGTCTGTCTCTGGACCCCCCTCTGCTGTTTGTACTCGAGTCCACTTGGCATTGCCATCCTCACCCTGGATCATCCCACAAATGTTCGGCTGTTCAAACTGACACGAGTCCAGGAAAGTTAAGCCTGAACCTGAAAGAATCATTCAAGCAAAGGTGGATTGATCCATATAGCAATTACCCCTTATCTTATCATCCAGATCAATATCAATATATTTTAGGATTATTAATAATCTTATTAAAATTAATTATTAAACCATAGGTCAACGTCATTTAAAGGTCTTCAGAAACAAAGCCAAAATAAAGTACGAGTGAGTTGGAATTATAACATACTGCAGTTATATAGTCTGTTGAGCTTGAGCAGGTCACTGTCACTAAACTCCATCCGCTGACCAATCACGTCCATGAACTCGGGTATCTTAGTGACGATAGTTGGTTCTTGGCCTATGTTGAAGGATGTCTTACTGTAGTGCAGGACAGAAGCATAGTCGTACGGCACATCAAGAGAGGTCGACACTTTGTCACTGTGTATGTCAAAGTTGTGCTTGTGGCCTATGTAACAGACAGACAGTACCAACAATATTAAAAGTTTACATTATTGTGGAAAGAGCTAAGCTATTCCTAAATATAAAAATCTAATTATTACCGTCTTCAATCTGATCCCACATAATGTTAACATAATCATCTCTGTCATATCTGGATTGCTCATGCCAAAAACCCAAAGCATGTAGAAACTCATGCTCTACGGTTCCCAGTCGATCACAGTTTTCACCAATTGAAAGTTGCTGTTTCCCAACATGCTGATTCCCCACCGAAGAATGGCAACTGATGGAACAGAATAACAATCCTGATGTTAGATTTCTTAAAAACGCACAAAAACTAACATGTACATCAATTCTTCATGATTAGATTAAGTTGCTTTGACATAACATTTGTTCAAATTTCAATCAAATTGTGAAATTATATGGAACCGATGTGCTGAATATTAAAGTCACATTTAAAGTTCAATGAAGTCAAATGTGTAACAAAATGTTTTTTGATTGACGTTATTAAACATTATATTGCAAAAATGAACAAGACAAGAGGTTACAAGAGAATGATGTAAAAATATTGAAAACTTTAATATTCCAGCAGCTACGGTTACTTTTTTGTGAAATAAAATTATGTTTTCTCTGTTATCTTACACACGACCTGTAAGCTGTATCTGTAATTTAACCTGTTGCTGTATTTTAAAATATGTTTATGTATGTTTATATAAAATATATATATATTAATATAAAAAACTTAACAGTAACTCTGTAAATTAATTTTAACAACGTTCGTTTCAGTGTACAAGTTGCAAAAGTGACATTCTTGCCATTAAAAAGTTTCCAGTATCATCACTTTCATAAACGCATTAGAACATTGGGATACTTAAAGTATTCTTTTGCAGTATACTACTCTTTAAGGATGAAAATAATATTCACTAATTTAAGTTTGTATTCATCAGTTATTATTATTCATCAGTTATTATTATTATCAGACTATTTATTACATGTATCTTCAAACAGCCACTTATAGGTATTGTCAAAAAAGTTCTGCCAAGATGTTACTGTGAAATACCTTCTCTTCTGAATCTTCCTTAAAATATGTAATGTCATACAGAGTAGGTTTATCTCACCCTTTGCCTTTATATGCAGAAATGTAGTTTGGTTCTCCGCTCCACTCCTTGAAGTTAATGCATGTCTTGAGTCTGTATTGCTCAAATGCTCTCAGAATCACACCTTTGGCATTAATCTCTGTTTAAATGTACAGAAGACGCAGGGTGAGAAAACAATAGGTAGAGGATATTTTGATACTTAATTTTTACACCTACCCAGGGAATTATCCAAGTAGTATGGCACGGTTGTGGGCCAGCGATATTTTTCTCCCAAAATAGCATTTTTGCTTTGTGTCTGAAAACCACAAACCCAAGGTTAACATATAACCAATAAAACAACACCCTTAGGATTCACATTTATTAATCTACAAACAAAATAAGCCATTTGAGAGACCATTTTCCGTTCTGCAGTATTTAGGGAACACACAAAAAATTATAACGTGTTATTTCGTAAAAATATTACAAAGATCATTTTAGAGCTTTGAAGTTGTGTAAGTATAACTCTGAAATCTTGTTGATTTTTTTGTTCAAAAATATGTCAATCTAATTAACACAAATAAATCTATAAGGCTTTACCAAAAATATTAGGTTTATTTTACAAATATACTTGTCAAAAACTTTTTTCTTATTTAACATTGTCATATTAACTTAAATAATATGAAATAGTACATTTTAGAGAAATTGACAGAAGGATTTTTAATCATGTCCAACTAAAAACAATGTAATGTTTTCAAAATATTTTATTAATTGAATATAACTGTTTATTTTTGTGATTTTTACCAAGCCAAATATTTGTTTGTTCAATATTTTGTTTTTGTGATAAACACATTTTCACATTGAAAATGAATGAGTGGAAATAACAAAAGATGCTAAAACACAGATGTCAACAAGTTTCTATTTAGTTTTAAGCAATACAACAGTAAATGTATACACATATTTAGAACATGTAAAAATTAATAACCTTGATTTAACAATTTAAATGTCATTCATGCTGTTTGATGACTTTAAGTCTATCCCCGAGGTTTGATTGGGTTATAAATCAACTCACAATGTACCGGAATGACCCCAATGTATGTCAAAATACTTAACAAACAAATTTGCAATGGTCTTTTGTTTTTTAAAAAGCTATATTTGTGTTAATAAGTGTTCTGGATTATAACTTAAAGCAGAATGAAAGGTACTGACCTCATCAATCACTATATCTCCCTCCACCAGCTGAAGGCCTGCCTCTGTTGAACAACACATAGGTTACCATTCATCTAGCAACAGCGGTTTAAAAGACTAATAATCCTGATTGATGATTGTACAAACCTCTATTTATATCAAAGATATCATTGTCTTTTCCATTATCCACATCAATTTCTGTGTTGCCTGCAAATAAAAATAAAAATAGAATATATCATTTAAAAATCGTTCATTTTTTATAATTGTGCAAATGATGTAGATTGTTGTATGAATAAGTAAAAGTAATGTAGGTTCACCTGAGAGAGAGGATGTTGGCTTGAAAAAAAAAACATAATTTGTGTCAAAGCAGGCAGATGTACTTTTTATTATTTAAGATGCAACCTCTAAAGATGTAAATGTGTAAAAATGAATCCATAATAATTGGATAAACATCTTTCCTAGGCATTTCAAACATGTATGACTTTCTGTCTTCTACTAAACACAAAAAGAAAATATTTTGAAGAATGTTGGTAAATGAACCACACTCACAACTGTTCCCTTTTGTTACGTGGGCAAAACCAATGTAAGTGGGTAATTACAACATTCTATTAAATGTCTTTTTTTGCATTCTGCAGAAGAAAGAAAATCCTACAGGTTAGAAATGACAATACATAAGGACAGAATTTAAATTTTTGTGTGAATTATCTTTTAAAGTGATTTAATGATTTTAATTGAGAAACATAACACAATTATTAATTAAGAAAAATATATTTTAGTCTTTGATTATTCAGGCCGATGAATATTGTTTTAATATAAAACTAACCATACACAGAAGATTCATAACTCACCAAACACAGGCCTGTAGCACATAAGCACAGAATGAGAACTGCCTGAAGTGGATCCATGTCACCATTTAGTCTCTCCTGGGCTCTAAATGCCTTTAAACCTTTGTGTATAAACCAATTTATAGAGCAGGATAGCTTGCTTTGCACAGATAAGAGTAGCCAGGACATGATATGGCAAGATTTATTACACTGTCATTATGTTAACCCCACGCCCGGACTGTCAGATTCCTTCACCCCACCAACTTGTTCTATATCACCAGCCTTCTGATCACCGGCACCTGCACTCAATCTCAGATCACCTCCATAAATCAGGACTCTTTCTCTTAGTTGTCAGATCTATTCGCTAGATACCGAATTTAAGACTTGTTACTCTGCCAAAATCTTCTCCCTCCTGTCTGTCTTCCAGAATTACCTGATCTCTACCATCCAGAGCTGTTCTTTATCTAAAGAAGCAAAGTTTATTATGTACCATTTTGTTCCTGATTTTCCTATTCATTAATAAAATCTAATTAAGTTAACCTACAACTCTCTCTCTCTCTCTCTCTTGAACCTTGACAGAAGATGTGACTGAATTAAACAGATTCCCTCATCATGTCTGTTTGCCCCTCTTCGGATCCACTCCTGTCACTTCAATTTCCACCGAGCACTACCCCGCTTGCCTATGGAAGTCCCATGGCCTTACCTGGTTGCTATTCGGATGAGGCAGCTAAATGCAACGGCTTCCTGATCCGATGCACTCTGTATTTTGAGATGCAACCTCTGCGTTTCCAGACGGAGCGTTCTAAAACATCTGTCATCACCAGACTGCTGTTGGGTAGAGCGCTGGAATGGGCGGATGAATTGTGGCAAGCGGAAAATCCCATTTTTGGAGATCTCACCACCTTCGTTAAACATTTCAAGGAAGTATCTGGAAAAGCTACCGGAAAACTGTTTCCTTCAGATGAATTGATTTGTCTCCGCCAAGGTTCTTCTTCGGTGAATGATTATACTCTGCGCTTTCGCACAGTAGCCACCCTCAGCGGATGGAACGAGTCAGCGCCTTGCTCAGCGTATCGCCTGAACACTGGCATTAGACAGCAGCTGGTGATTTTCAACGACTTGATTGGTCTGGAAGCCTTCATGCAAAATACCATTTAAATTGCTCAACGTCTGTCGGCAATCAGAGGAAATCACTTTTTTGGTGTTTGAGGGGGCCACAGTGGATATTGTCCTAGGACGGCCATGGCTCGCTAAACGCTCCCAGACGATAGATTGGATAGATGTGTTGTCCTCAGCTGGAGTCCAGAATGTAATAAAACTTGCCTTCAAAACCTTCCCAGTCCTAACCTGCAACTCCAATCCACCCTGGTGGAAAGTCCAGAATCCTTCAAGAGCCCCTCCATACCTAATGACGACCAGGCGTTCCAGGACGTACTCAGCAAGCAGGCTGCCACCAAGCTCCCACCTCACAGGCCATGGGACTGCGCCATCGACTTGCTGCCTGGAGCTAAATTACCCAAGGGTAAGATCAACCCTTGGTCCATCCCGGAGCAGAAGGCTATGGAGGAGTATATTAGGGTAGCTTTCTAACAAGGTTTCGTTGTCCCTTCCAACTCACTAGCAGCCTCCAGATTTTCGTTGTGGAAAAGAAGTACGGAGGCCTTCATTCCTGCATAGATTATCGTGTCCTCATTTTCCAGACCATCAAGTTCCTTTATCCTCTTCCTCTGGTCTCAGCCACCCTGGAGGAACTGCGTGGGGCTCGCATTTTCTCTAAGCTGGGCCTACAACCTTGTTTGCATTTGCTTTGGACACGAATGGAAGACCGCCTTCATCACCCCTGCTGGCCATTACCATTACCGGGTCATGTCTTACGGGCTAGTTAACGCGCCCTCTGTCCTCCAGAGCTTCATGTACGAGGTGTTCCGGGAATTCCTCCATCAGTTACTTGTAGTGTACATCAACGACATCTTGATTTATTCCCAGAACCTAGCCGAACACCGCCACCATGTTGCCCAGGTCCTACTGAAGCTCAGACACCACCTTTAACTAAAAGAAGAGAAATGCGAGTTCCACCAATCCATCATCCAGTCCCTCGGTTACATCATAGACCCTGAGGGGATCAGCATGGATGCAAGCAAGGTCTCTGCCATCCGGGACTGGCCCCAACATACCCCTGTTAAGGAACTACAGCATTTCCTGGGCTTTGCCAATTTCCATTGCCGCTTCCTTCACCAGTTCAGCCTTCATTCAGACACCCTCACCAACCTTCTGAAGGGTAAACGGAAGATCCTTAACTGGACTCCTTCCGCCTCACAAGCCTTTACTTCCTCGAAATCTGCCTTCAGTACGGCTCCGGCTCTATTCCTCCCCGACCTACAAGAGCCCTTTATTATGGAGGTGGATGCCTCCACCGTCGGAGCAGGAACCTTACTCTCCCAATAATCCGGAGAGCCCCCTTAACTCCATCCATGTGCCTTCTTTTCTTGGGAAATTCTACCTGACGGTACAAGACTATGAAATCGGCGATCAAGCCGGCCTTGGTGAAATTGAGACATTGGCTGAAGGGCACTTCACATCAATTCACCGTAATTACTGATCATCGCAACTTGGAGTAGATCAGTGAGGAGAAGCATCTAAACCCTCGACAGCTTAGGTGGGCCCTCTTCTTCTCCAGGCCACAAGAATGTACCGTAGACTTACCATCATCTAAAAACGATACTTCTGTATTCTAGTCCTTGTAGACAGGTTCTCCAAGTTCAATCCCCTGAGAGGTTTACCAACGGCCATGGAAACAGCAGAAGCCCTCCTTCATTCCATTTTCCGGTCCTAAGCTACGCCCTGCCCGAAGATATTGTGTCTGACAGGGAGCCCCAGTTCATCTCTTATGTTTGGCACTGCTTCTTTAAAAACCTCCAGATATCTGTCATCCTGTCATCCGAGTACCATCTGCAAACCAACTGAGTGGAAGATTCAAGAACTCGGATGATACCTCCGGGCCTATTGCTCTTCCCATCTGCACATTTGGAGCCGTTACCTTTCCATGGGCTGAATACGGCCAGAACTACTTAAAGCAAACCGTCACCGGCCTCACTACGGTTCATTGTGTTCTGGGCCATCAACCCGCTCTGTTTCCCTGGTCAGGAGAGCCCAGTACCATTCCAGCCATACACCAGGAGAGGGAGAGGGTCTGGGATACCTCCCATGTACACCTCAAGCAAGCAGTCTATGGACACAAAACCTTTGTGGATTTTTTATGTCATCCAGCTTCATCCTTTCAACCTGGAGAGTTAGTCTGGCTCTCCATCATGGACATCCACCATTCTTTTACTAAATTTAATGTTTCCTTGTAGATGTAACAAGCTTGAATGGCTTATAGATGTAGGTTATTTAAAAAGACTGTAATAGAACAAAATCAATGTAAATGAGAAACACTGTCACAGAATTGTTTTTCTTTTATTGTGATGTCATACTTTCTACCACACATACAGAATGGAAAAGCTTGAAAACATAATCTAGAGAGGAAAAGCCTAATCTTATACACATAAAAACATAGCTTTAACACATTTATTGCACAAGTTAAAGTCCCATAATCACATATATTTAAAAGAAAAAAATGTGGCAGTTATCTCTAGTTAAAAAAATCTGTTTTAAAAGTTTAATTTCATTGCATATTTTAATGCATAAATGCAGGTATAGTTAATACAGCTGTTCAAAACATATACGGACATTTTAAAAGTGCAGTGTTCAATGTGCAGATTTGATCAGAAAATACTTTATAAGGATATTTATGCATCAAATATTGTACTTTTGGTTCAAATAACATAACAATCTTACATAGAATCTATTTCTAAATACAAAGTGCATATGCTTAATTGTGCGAGATATTTTCAGCAAATGTATTACAGAACTGATTATAAGAGCTACAGTCGAAAAAAAAATAAGCTGACATCTGATAACTAAGGGGTTTAGCATTACCCATGAAAACCAGCTGTTTAATTAGACAACTAAACAAATTGAATTTTGTTATTGACTGTTATTTACCATTACTATTTCCTATTGACTGTTATTTACGAACCTCTGCTGCCTTTCCCAAGAGCATTGTAAGTTGATCATAGCTCCATTAGTTTCTACTATTAACTTAAGCTTACGATGCTTTTGGGAAATGCAACCCTGTTTGACATTTCAAATGTATATGACTTTATTTTACAAAACACAGAAAATATAATGAAGATGTTATGACTAATTTTGGCTTTACCCACCAACATGCATTTTGTCTCTATAAAATAGAAGTGAATGGCTACTTTGTTTGGTTAAGGACATTTTTCAAAATATATTTTTTGTGTACGCAGAAAAATGTCATATAAGTTTTAAAAGACAACAAGTTAAGCAAATAGTGACAGCAGTTTCGTATTTAGTTTGAAAATGGGTTGTTGGAATTATTTAATTTTATCATGTACATCAGTTCTACATGATTAGATTAAGTTGTTTTAACATAAGTTTGTTTCAAATTTCAATAAAAATATGTGAAACTATTTAATTGAATCACCGAACCAATGTTCATGATAAAATTAAATAGATCCAACCACCCATGTATATCCTAAATGTTTGAAATGGAAATCTGGTTGATGACCCAAACAAAGTCGCACATTTCCCTTTAGAGGGAGTTTAAGATTCAATACTTTGGATTGATTGTCTATCCTTTTTTTATGCAACAAAAATTAACCATAGTTTGTTCTAATGCAAGTAAAAGCTTAAAGTGATGTTACTTGACAAACCATTGCAAGCTCAAATCAGCTATGGCTTTGCTAGAGTATCCACAGCATCCACAGCAATAGTATCAATCAATAGTATCAATACACCAAAAACATGGTAAGGGCACTTTTATTTTTAGAAAACCATGCTTAGTGAATATTTTCATTACAGGATGCCATGAGGGCACACTGAAAGTTGACATCATCATTCTGGTGGACGTTCTGTCAATCAGAAAAAATAAAGTAATAAAGTTAAACCACTTGCTGTTTCTTTGGAAACATTGATCTGTATATGTGCACATAGCTTACGGTTATGTCCTCAATGTAGTAGCAGTGACGCAAGTTGAGATGGCCAATAAAGTTGCGACTGTACATCTGTGGATCACCATGGGGCAAAAGAACACACACCGGACAGACCTAGAAAAAATGAGTGCCATACTTTTTTGTGCAGCATAGACTTTCACTTTCGGATTTCTTATCTCTCCACTTTGAGACAAACGCTAGTAAGAAGAATAGATAATTTATATGATCTGTATATTTGAATCCTGACTGACCACCCGTCTGTTGTCATTGGCATGTAGGGCATTGCAGTGATCCCGAAGAGCCAAGGCATCCAACCCTCCGATCTGACAGTAGGGACACACCACTGTTCTCAGGGTTGAGCTAAAAGACATGAGATAGATGAAGAAATAACAGTTTGTCCAAAGTTCATTTATAAAACAGTATCGGTATAGTTACCCCAGATTTTGCTCCCCTTGCCTCATTTGCGTTTGGGTGGTATCACCTTGCCACATGCTGTAAATTAAACAAGACGTTATAAATAAAGGCACGAGTTATTCATTTTTAACTCAAAATATTTTTTGGACTGGACTCACAATTCATCAAAGTCTTCCTCCGGATATTCCTGTTGTTCGACCGGAGGTGGAGGTGCTGGGGCAGCATTTAAAACACGTATGGATGTAATTAAAAGTCCAGCAGGACGTCTGACCCGTGGAGCAGGAACAGGTGGAAATATAGCTCTAGTGGCTATTGAAAGGGGAGGGGCTTGACTTTGCGGAGAAGGTTCCGGGCCATTCTGATTGGGGATATCGACTTGATTGACAGTGTTTGTTTGAGCTTCTTGAGCTGCTTGAAGTTGCTGCAGGAGACTGTTGGGTTTTAAAAGTCATAATGCATTCGATGAAAAGGCGTTTTTGAGGAAAACATCAATGTTACATTTGACCAAAGCTTACTTTAGTATGTTGGAGCCAACAGGTCTTGCCACATTGAATGGTTCAGCATTTCCAAACAGAATAGGCCGCCAAATTCTTCGACTGTCAGTAGCAGGACGCTGGAATAAAGTGACAACAAGAATAGTTCATGATCTCTCGACTTTGGGAGATCATGGCTCATACACAGAAGCATGTCTATTACCTGTGAGTCATTTACTGGAGTTCTGCAGTACGGACAATGAGCTCTATAGCGCAAAGACTGTCCAAGGCAAGTCTGGCAAATTCTAAAAATACAAAAAGAGACAGTTCGAAAAGATTGCAATCCTATATTCGCAGTTTTTAGATAATCAGAACTTTTTTAAAACAGAAACTGAAATTCAAATGTCAGATTTATTATAAATGTATTTTAGGGAAAGTCCAATGTGCCACACAACTGTTTGCTTTTTGAAATTCTTCAAAATATCTTATGTTGAGTTCAATCAAACAAAAATCTTTTTTTAAATAAGAGATAAATAAAAATTTTGGTCATTGGTGCCCCCTATCTCAGTTACTAACATTCTCCCAAGTATGTCCCTTTGTGGACAGCTTTTTATTTTTGGGTTGGGCGTCCCTTTAAAATTGTTCAAGAACTATTTAATTGTTACTCCTTAAAAACTCTAATTATATCTTCTGTATGTAAAATAATTAGAATTCAATAAACAATAAAAAACGTCTGGCAAATTCTAAAAATACACAAAGAGACAGTGATTAAGAGACAAAAATTGCAATCCTATATTCACAGTTTTGAGATAATCTGAACTATTTTAAAACAGAAACTGAAATTTAAATGTCAGATATATTATAAACATTAAAGGGAAAGTCCCCCTAAAAACCTTTCGATTACTTTACCTCATGTTGTTCCAAACCTGTATGATAGTAAGAAGAATGTTACCATTCTACCACAGTAGAAAATATGGTAGTTAAATGTGCCACAGAACTGTTTGCTTTTTGAAATTCTTCAAAATATCTTATTTTGAGTTCAATCAAACAAAACATTTTTTAAATAAGAGACAAATAATTTTTTTTTAATCTCGGTTACTAACATTCTTCCAAATATATCCATTTGTGAACAGCTTTTTATTTTTGGCTTGAGTGTCTCATTACTCATTAAAAACTTTAATTAAATCCTCTGTATGTAAAATGATAAGAATTCAATCAACAATTAGGAGAGTAGATATGCAGTAGAAGCACAATGTTTTATAGTATTAATGATAATATTAAACATTAAATATTATACATTATGTGTTTGCAGCAGACCACTTTAATATTGTGATTTATTTGGCTCTTTATTGTTCACCTCTAATGTTCAAAGACTGTAAAAAGTTATTCTACATCGGAAATTCCCTACAGAGCTGAACTTTCACTTTTGGCTTCTTGCAACTGCTGTTCTTTAACACAAAAACAAAGATAGCACAAGGTGGAAGAAAACGACTACACCGAATAAAATTATACATATATTTCAGCAAATGTGGAAAGCTTATCAGATTTTCCAATATTTTCATAAACATGCATACATACATAGCATGCAATTAACAAATAAAAATCTCCTTTTCAAATTTGGCAAGACTTTATTATCAGGTAAATAAGACAGCTGATAATGAATATAAGCAATTAAAGACCGATATTTAATATCTTTAACCATTCACACTATGGTTGAAGTATTAACTTAAGTCTATAAATCACCATAAAAGGAGTTTTGCGAACTTACATTTTATTACAGCATTGAGAAGGCCGAGATGGATTCTTTATTTTGTCCCTACAAATAGGACATTCTTCTTCTAAAGTGGACATGACTGAATCCTCTGCTGTTGAACACGTCTACTACTGCAAGTGTCCTCTCTGCTTCTTACTTTCGCATTGCACATGTTAAATACTTCCCTTAACTTCCTTGTCGGTAATTTACACCAATGATCATAAACACAAAACTGGCTTAGCCTGAAAGCTATATAAATATTTAATTGGATAGATGGGAAATTCTGGGAAAATATCACCCTTAAAATGAAAATTAAATGGTTTTTGCTATACTTATGGCACAGTATTCCACATTTGGTGATTTAAATACCCATATGAAGACTCTCTTTAATGTAAAGCATTTGTTGTTTTATTTTAAGTTAATGATTTTTCATAGTAAAGGCTTTTTTCAGGATTTCCATAACACTACCCATTCAACATAAGTAAAAACATAAGAAGAAACCCTTGTTTGTTTACTCTTTTTTAAATAGAAAACTTGTATATATATATATGTCCATCCCAATCATCATGGGTTTAGTAAATCATAAACAGATAGTCAAGTGTACTTCGAACAAACACATATTCTGAGATTTTTATGTCACATTCATTTCTGTGAAATTGCTGCAATTGTCATTGTTTTCATATTGAATGACAAAATGAAAGTGTTTTATTGTGATAAGTGTCACATTATGAGTCATTAGTTTTGTTGTATATTAAACATGAACATGTTTTCATACTTAAGTCACTTAAGTCAATGTTTAGCATCTTTTGTTATTTAAAATGTGTTTTCGCATTTGGACACATTTTAAATTAGATATAAAATATGACCTGCCAAATTTCTGGGACTTTCCATAAAGACTCCTAACTTATGTTTAAAGGAAAAGGGCACACATTTACTGTCAATGTTATAT
Organism: Triplophysa yarkandensis; assembly: GCA_033220385.1. Taxonomy (NCBI): domain Eukaryota; kingdom Metazoa; phylum Chordata; class Actinopteri; order Cypriniformes; family Nemacheilidae; genus Triplophysa; species Triplophysa yarkandensis. The sequence continues at coordinate 8,241,473 of CM065658.1, read as the reverse complement.
TTATATTGAGTACCTGTAGTGTAGAATCGTGTTATCAGACCCCAATTATATAAATAATTACAACAACAATAATAAGACCAACAAAAACAAAGACAACAACAACAACAACAACAACAATAATAATAATAATAATAATAATAATAAAAATAATAATAAACCATAAACCATAAACCATAAACAACAACAGTAATAATAATAATTATAAGGATAAGAATAATAATAATAATAATAATAATAAGATTAATAATAATAACAATAATAATAAAACCAACAAAAACAACCACAACAACAACAATAATAATAATAATTATAATTATTATTATAATAATAACATAAATAATAATAATAATAATAATAATTAGAATAAGAATAAGAAGATTAATAATAATAACAATAACAATAAAAATAAAGCCAACAAAACAACAACAACAACAACAACAACAACAATAACAATAATAATAATAATATAAAACCATAAATAATAATAACAACAATAATAATAATAAAACAACAACAACCATAATAATAATAATAATAAACAACCATAAAAAACAACAACAATAATAATAATAACGATGAGAATAATAATAATAATAAGATTAATAATAATAACAACAATAATAAAACCAACTAAACAACGACAAAAATAACAACAACAACAATAATGATAATAATAACAATAATAATAATAATGATGATAATAATAATAATAATAATACTAATAATAATAATGATAACAATAATTATAATTACAATAAAAACAATAATAAAATTAACATAAATAATAACAATAATAATAATAATAATAATAATAATTATAATAACAATAATAATAATAATAATTATAACAACAACGACAATAATAATAATAATAATAAGATTAATAATAATAACAACAATAATAAAACCAACTAAACAACGACAAAATAACAACAACAACAACAATAATAATAATAATAATAATAATAATAATAATACGATTAATAATAACAACAATAATAAAACCAACCAACCAAACAACGACAAAAATAACAACAACAACAACAACAACAACAATAATAATAATAATAATAATATAACAACAACAACAACAACAACAATAATAATAATAATAATAATAATAATAATAATATAACAACAACAACAACAACAACAACAACAACAACAACAATAATAATAATAATAATAATAATAATATAACAACAACAACAACAACAACAACAACAACAACAACAACAATAATAATAATAATAATAATAATAATATAACAACAACAACAACAACAACAACAACAATAATAATAATAATAATAATAATAAAAATATCAGCCACGAAAGCAACCCGGGCTTTTATTCTGAAACAGACACCGGGGCTTTTATTTTGCTGCGGAAGTGAAATCAGCTGACCGCCGCGCAGCATGTTGGGAAACCCGTCGATCAGCAGGCAGCAGAAGATTCAACATGTCTGCCGTCAGCTGTCAGTGAACGACTCGTTTGTTTCGGCTCCGCAGTAGACCCGTGGCCTCGGTGACGTCAGCAGGCGCTCATGGCTCAGTGCGTGCAGTCTGTGCAGGAGTTCATCCAGGACTCTTTCCTGCCGATGGTGGCCGTCCTGTGTAGCGAAGAAGCGGAGCTGGTGACCCGCAAAAACAACCTGAGCTTCCCCGAGCTGCTGAGGCCTTTCTGCCGCCTGACGTCCGAGGGTAAGACCCCCAAAACCAGAAATGACACCACAAACTCATCCCAGAGCCATGTGTGAGGTGTAGGTAGCATGAGACACAAGCACCAGAGCTCCATCAGGATCTGATGTCCCTCACCCTGTGATATCTAATCTGATCTCTTGTGTGTTGTGACAGATTACAGGTGCAGTTCCTCAAGATGAGGACATCCATCCACTGCAGTCAACTCACTACATGTGTTGTGTTGTGTTGTGTTGTGTTGTGTTGTGTTGTGTTGTTTAGAAGCAGTTGTGAGGGGTTCTGCATGATCTTAAGCAATCACATGTTGGCTCATCCCATTTCAAGCCTTGGGTTGTTTACGGGCGTACGGTAGATTGGGCAACTGGAATAAGTGCCAAACCCAGCTGAAACATTCTTCACACGTCGTGTTTGAAGATACGGGACTGGACGTCTTCCTCACCTTTGCTTGAATTGTCAATGGCATGAGGCGTTCCGAAATTATGATGGACTCATACGTTCCCGCTCGGGTTCTCCTGCTGCGGTCAGCTGTTTTAGTTCATTGATTTGGTAAATGGGAATGTTGTGGATTCTCCGAGATGTTGTCCATGGGCAGAACACGGAGATCTCTGTTTAGGACAATGTGTTCGGTCATACGGGTAGACCGATTATTTAGAAATTCCTTGGCACGCAGAAGAGAGGCGTCACTACTTTTTTCATTTTAATCAAGTTGTCTCTAAAACACACCGGAAGCGTTTGTTAACTTTGATTCATGCATGTGCGTTTTCAACCCTGTAGGACTTTTTCTGTAGATCACAAACGAAGATATTTTGAAAAATGGTCCTAGGGGTGAACAGGTTGCTCTTGATCAATAGGGAACCATCGTTCGGTTACCAGCGCTCTTTAAAATATTGTCTTTTCTATTCTGCGGTACAAAAGTGATTTCGGGTAAACAATCCTTTAAAGCGGTTTCTGAGTTACAAATACTCTCAGAAGGATTGAGATAAACCAGGAGGCTAAATGTTCTATTTGTTTGATTAGTTCATGTTAAACATGTTAATGAAACGTGTTTCATCTATTTCTAATAGCTTTGTCTCTGTAGCTGCTCTCTAGAAGAACATGAGCTGTAAAAGACGAATGTTTCATTTTTTTGCTCCGTAGGGAATTTGACATCAAAGCGGTATTTCTCTCATCATTAACTCACATTTGTTGTAATGAACACGGAGATATTTGGAAGAAGGCTCGCGAGAAAGTTAAAGGACCCCTTTGATTACCACAGTATGAAAAAAAGAGTTTATCATTTTCTTTGTTCTGTTGAACACGAAACATATTTTGAAGATTGTAGGACTGCAAAAGGGTTTGGAGTTCTTTTAACTAATATGGTAGGCAATGGTGTCCAAAATCTGTTGGTTATGAGCATTCTTCCAAATATCTTTCTCGGTTTTCAATCAAACTATGATACTTGTACGGGTGTGGAACAACCAGAGAGTGGCTAATTGATGACAGAATTTTTGGACTATCAATTAACCAATGCATATGATGTTTTCATTTTTTAGGTCACCTACGTGACCCCAATAATCAGGTGGTGGTGGTAAAGGGTCTTCGGATCAGCGTGACTGGGATCAACACGAAGCCGACCCAGACTTCAGAACTGCAGAGATTCTTGAGCCAAGCCGTGTCCGTTTGCCAGCCTCCGGAGGGATCGCCGGCTAATGTCATCACGGCTGGAGATTACGACCTCAACATAAGCGGTAAAAATTCTCTGTTCACTTCAATTTTGGGGAAGTCTATGTGGGGACCAATTATGTTGATAAAAGTGGAAATAACACGCAGCGAACAAACAGGAACTGATGAAATAGTGAAACCAGTGCTTTTTCTATTCTAAATACGACTTTACATTTCAAACGACAAAATCCAATTTAACACTTAACATTTTATAAAAAAAATGTTTGTGATATGTTTTTCTGGCATCTAGTGGTTGCAAATTGCAAGAGGCCATGTCCATCCATCACTTTTGACACACACCGTCAGCGACACAAAATAAACAAATTTTTCCGAGGATGATGACGTTTAGGAAACACCTTCTTCAGAGTCGATTGTCCATTTAGGGCTACTGTATAGACATGGCAGCCATATCCATGGGACCCGTCCTGTAAGTAGATAGAAATGACTGATTCTAGGGTAATTAAAGCATAACGGTTCACTATCTAAGATTTTTACACACCTCTTAAGACATATTTAAATGTATTATATTGCAATTCGTTCTATAGATCCTCCAAAAAAACGTACACACTGCACCTTTAAAGGCTATAAAAAGGGGTTAGGGTTGTTCACCCGAAAAGATAAGTTCTTTCACAACTTAGAATCCAAAAAAGTATTTTGAAGAATGAAAGTAAAAAAAGGCGGTACATATTTACTTCTATTGTATGGAACAAACCAGTTGAAAGGGTAACGGTGTTGTTTGTTTCAAAACATTTTTCTTTTCAAAATAACTTGTTTAGTGTTCGGAAAAAGAATTCGAATCCTATAGGTTTGAAATGGAGATGTGGAGTGAACTATCCTCAAGAAACAGTTAACTAATAAATGTATACGAAGTTTTTCTCTTTTTTGCAGTTTTCATTTATCTTACTTTAAACTTAATTTCAGATTTATATATTAATCTTGTATTCTCTATCTTTTGATTAACGCTCTGCGTCTCTATTAAAATTTCATACCATAGAAATTGAAGTGCCAAGTTCTTGAAACACAGTTTTATTTTCTGTCATCTCTCCACCTGATGAGGGCACTAGTGCTCTTGAAAAGCAGCAATACAATAACATGCCCAAGTGTATAAATGTCCAAGAAAGTTTGCTTGGTATTACACGTTTTTTGTATCTGTTATAATTTAATAATTTGTTATTACTTATCTAATTTGTGTTGTTATTTTTGGTCTCCCCAAACTTTACGTATGGACGAATTCTTGGTAAGAGCTGTTTTATCTGGTGTATGATGGGTCACAAACACATGTGTTTTGCTGTGAAGTTAACCCTATAAGGAGTGTTTGGTAACACTTTAGATTACAGCTTTGAAATAGAGTATTCACAGATATTAAAAACCCTTTAAACCCCAAAAATGTCACAATGTATTCACCTTTGCGTTGTTGCAGATCTGTGTTATTTCTTTGTTCTGATGAACACAAATAAAGATTTAAGGAAGAATCGTTGGAATCAAATAGTTCTTGGATCCCATTGACTACCGTAGTAGAAAAAAAATAATTTTTGTTATGTCGAACAAAAAAATAAGATACTTTGAAGAATGCAGTACAGCAAGTTTTGATGTAATTTTTAATACTAGTTTTATTTTCCCTTCTAGGGTTGTCATTGTCAATGGGGTCCGGGAACTGTTTGGTTAGAGGCATTTGTACTCTTTTTCTGTGTTCAACGGAATGGAGATATTTATGCCGTTTTGAGTAAAATAGAGAGTGAGCAATTCATGTCCAAATTTTCATTTGACCTATCCCTTTAAGTAGGCCTATTGCTACATACTGTATTTGGGTCAGGTTAAACAAATCGGACACTAGAGCCCCAAACACAGATCTCTCTATATTAAAATCAGACTAATGTAATAAAACGGAATTAATGTACTGTGAAAGATGTTCTTGAAGGGGAACTTGACCATCAGCTTTCATGTTCCATCACCATCTTGTGTTTAGCAGGTGGAACCTTAAATATGTCAAACCTGACATTCATGGCATAATTTTCTCTCCACAATTGACTGTAATTGCATATTCACATAGATTTAGATAAAAACAGAATGTCTTGTTCAAGATTCTGGTAACATTTACAAGTATCTCCTTTGTTGTCACATTTAACAATCTAAAAGTGAAGTGAGCTTTAACGTGAACTTGCAAAGATTTAGCTGAAAAAGTAACCCATTTATAAATCTGCTTAGAAGCTTTTTTTTCAATATTTCACCAGCAGTATTCACAGAATTGTGGAACATCAGTGACAGCGTAGGATACATCTGTGCTGACCCGATGACGGTCACTCAGTAGACAGGATCTGACACAAACACTGGCCATCCTGTCTTTGTGTACCTCCTGTAGAAGCAGTCAGTATTTAACATTTGTATATTTAACTCAGAAATGTGTCATATGGTGGCATCAATTTCACTTGTTTGTTTTTTTAGACTCCACTTATTTTGCGTTTGTGGGTGCAAACTAAAGACCCATTGTGGTAAAAGTTAAATTTGATGTACGTCAAGCCAAACCATGTGCAAATGCATTATTTTAAAGCATTGCTAAGTCTTTCCTCCAAAAAATAAAGTTTAACAAAGACAGTTTCAAAATGAGCTTTGAAACTGACATTATTTACTTGTAACAAATCAAATCAACTCATTTTGAGCCTTTAGGTCCCCAGTTCGAGCTGTATATTTTAAAAGATGAAGCATAGTTTTGGCCTAAAATGATTTCTGGACTGCTGTGTCAGATCTCAGAGTCACTTTTGGGTTTAGCAAGGATTGCTACTGCCAGGTTATGTTGAGTGGAGACGAAGCCGATTTCCATATTCATTTTCCTTAGATTCAAGCTTTTTAAGCAGAATATTTTTTTCTTAGGGGAAACCGTTTAATTAATGTTAAAAGATTATAATAATAAGGAACACAATTATCATCTCTATCTTATTTTTTTTTAATAATATGGAAACTGCTTTCTTTTATTTTCTGTTATATTAGATCTTCAGTGAGTCCCAATCTATTCTGCTTCTTATTGGCTGTTCTTTCTCTAATATTCAATCAAAGAAATCCATTTATTAAAACTAATTTAATTAGAAAAAAAAATTTGATCCCTAAATTATATTTTTGTCTATTTCAGACATTTAGGCATAAACATTCAAATCAGAAGATTTTTAAATCATAAGAAAAATGTGACTCAAGTGCTCCAAAAGTGTAGTCAATGTCTAACCTTGTGAATCAGTATTTGCTAGCTGTAGTAAATGTTCCCTGCTATCTCTCTTTTGGCTGCGTTATGCCTTCCTTCAAGTGAGTATTAACCAGACCGGATCCTCTTTTGCCTCCCTTCTCTCAGACCGCACGGTCAAAGCGAGCCTTCCTTGGTACTCTGACTGGAAAGAAACAATCACCCAGCTGAGCTCATCCAAGTACTACACAGGTATTCCCTTCCTAAGCCGTGCTGAGAGCGTGTCACTCTCCGTCCCAGCTCGCTCGATAGAAGAACCTTCGCTAAACCTACTTTCCTTTCTAATCCAACTTTCTTAAGGTTGTGGTCCTTTAGCTTGATGTGTGTGTTTGTGTGTTAAAGATTTAGATGAAATGACTCATTGGACTGAAGCTCACGTTTATGTTTGCATCAAGAAGATTTTGTGACAAATTATTTAATGATGATTTTATAAAGAGTTATGACAAATCCTTTAAAGATAAACTTTTATTTGTTTTTTTAGATTAGGATGTTTGTGATAATCCTCATCAGTGAGTCATTTGACCTAAAATGTACTTTTCCTGTGTATACTTTAGTGCCTTTCCTCTCTGTAGATTAGATTTCCTGATTCCATGAAGTATGAATCCATTTACCTTTAATTTACTTCATTTGAAGCTTATTTCTCAAACTATCATTTCTATACCTTAACAGTATTTTTAAATAGGATTCATAAATATTGCCCAGTCTGTCATTTGTCAGCCAAAAGACAACAGACTCATGTCATAGTCTTAACAGGGCCTTTACACTTATTAGAAAAAGTCTCACTAAACATTGTCTGTATGCACCTTTTCAAACGTGTATGACTTTTTTCCAAAGTGTGAAAGAAGATATTTTGAACAATGCACATTGTCTCTACAGTGGAAACATTTCTCAAAATGTCTTCTTGAGTGTTCCACAGAAAATATAGGCTTTGAACAACGTTACGATGCATACATTTTATTTTAGAGTCAAACTATATAACATATCGACATTACACATTTCATGTCAACACTTACATTGATTGTTAGCATCAAAAAATCTGTCCCCATTTCCTCTCCCTTCTTCTGCAGAACACAATAGAAGATATTTTGTAGAATATTGTAAACAGGGTACCATTGTTGGTACTTGACTTCTATTGAACGGACAAAAAACATGCAAGTCAATTCTTCAGAACATCATCTTTTGTGTTCTGTAAAAGTATGAAAGTCACATGACATGGGAGGGGGAGAAAATTATGACAGAGTTTTTGTTTTATGGTTGAATCACTATATTCATAATTACCACGGTATTATAATAATGCTTTCTTCGTTTTGAAGTTTGATACGTGAGATTTTTGTTTTCTATCTTTATAACAAAAAAGGAAGTTGACTTAAGTAGTTTGTTCATTTAAAAGCCACACGCACTGAACATTTAAGGATGTTTTTCAGACTGTAAGCAGATGTATGTGTTAGCAGTATATGAAAATACATTATATTGTGTTATTTTTTATAAATAACAATGGTCATAAATATTCAGAAGGTAAGATACGGTCTTCTAACTTAACGCTGGCTCTTTCACATTCTTGCCTTGACCTTGTTTTCATGAACGAATCTATAACAGTGATTGATTGAGATGAAATATCAAGGAACAAATGAATCGTCAGTGTAAAAATGAGCCCATAATTCATTTATACATTGATTTCGTCTGCTAATTTCAAAATATGTGTGCAAAGCTCTTATTCATCCTGCTGGATCCATAATTCTTTTATAAAAAACAAATCAGGTCGAATTTTATAAGCATGCTATTGTCAAGCTTTGGGATGTTTGAACGGGAACAAAGAAATGATTTGTTATTTTGCTGTCAAGTCTTGACACATTGATTTTTGATTTTTTCAACTTTATAAATAATCAAATCTGTTTATTGTTCAGCAGTGAAATGTTTCCAGTGTTCATTAAATATTGAGCTTTGAAGTGTTTTCTTATTGGCATTCATATTTTTCTCTCTTCTTTTCAACCCACAGTGCTGGTCGTGCAAGCCTTTAATAATTATGTTGAGAAACAAGACAATATTTCTTTGTGTGTGTTTCATTTTTTAGCAACAACACCATGGTTTGAGACCTACAGGGAAAACTTCTTCCAGTCCATGCCTGCATCAGAGCACGAGTTTCTCAGCCACTATCTGGCCTGTATCCTTCAAAGCACAAACTCTCTTGTTCTGTTGCTATCTCCTCTTTTATACGTTACTGCTGTTACCCTAGGTATACAAACAATTTAAAATATTCAGGATTATTAGCGGAGTTTGCTATAAAGTCAAATAGGCAGTTGGTGTAGAAAAAAAAGTTGCATTTCTGGTGTATTCTGCACTATAAAACCTAATAGCGATATTCACAGAATCTAACTATTTTTTATTTTTATTTCTTTAAGATTGTCTTGAACTTCTTAGGACCTTTAGCGTGTCCCTAGCACCCCAGTTTAGAGGCCTGTACTGTCTACCTTAGCATCTCTATTTTTTGTAACACCGACCACAATCCTACCTAATTCTATGATTTTTATATTCTCGAAAAAGTAAGCATTTCATGTTAAAATTCAAGTTTAAACAGCACACTCAAATTTAAGATCAGTTCAAAAATCACTATGAAGTCTTGTAAGTGAGATTTCCTGAACCGAGCTGCAGGTATGCTGGTGGTTTCTTCGCGTGAGGCGGCTCCCACAGAACAGTTCCTCAAACTCTCGCAGGAGCAGCACAGAATCCAGCACAGCGGAGAATACACCTTCCCCAAATGGTTTATACCCAACACGCTCAAATATTACGTTCTGCTCCATGACATCAGCGAAGGAGACGAGCAGAGGTCGGTGTGCATTTCTGTTTATGTATTTGTGAAAACTCAGCTTAAGTCATTTTATTTGATATAGTTCTTTTTAGATAAAATCATTCTTCACAATATAAGGAACATTCTATAAAAAATATAACTTTTATATATTTAATAATGACTGAGTACGGCCAAGCCAAAGATTAAAGTTATAGTGAAATTAACGACTTTTCACAGGAAGGGTCAAATCTTCTTTAAATGGCCTGTTTTTTAACACTGGCAGGCTTTCTCATTTTAAGGAGCTTTTTTGCTCCGCGTAAATTGTGTTTGTGTCATAGATCATGTGGGTGTTTAAGATCAAAAGATAAGGCTCTGTTACTAAAACAATTTTATTAAACACTTCAACATGCTTATCTGACATGCACTGTTATTATGAAAGTGTGTTATTTTTGAGCTTTTCAGATTAATTATCATTATTCTATTAGCAGTTCACACTCTTGATATATTCTCAGGCTGTTTTGTTTTGAAGGCAACCAGTAAAACACAATTTTATACAATCTAATGTCAAGAGAAAACAGTTTTTTGACATTTTGTTGCATTAAAGAGAGTAGACATATATGCAACATATGGAAGCTTAATTACAATATGAATTTTTTTAGTATCAGACACTTGTAACAGTACAATGAGAACACAATATTAGTTAGAATTTGTCTACATTCCCTTAATGCCTGAAGGTGTTATTTCTTAAATTTTTTCCCACACATGGGTAAAAGAATCAGATCTTGTGGTGTTCTGAGGCTAAAACCACAATTATAGTGAATGTCATGTATGGACTTTCACCGAAGGCAAGGGCCAAGATCACTGGGATGCTGGTGATCAAACACATAACCCTTACATTGGGTTTAAAGATATGCAACAATCCTTTCTGTCTGCTCGAGCTTTGGTTATTACTGAAACTGCTTTAAGTGCTGTGTTGGCAAAGAAAGTGAGTTTGTTTTCATGAAAACATTTGAAAAACAACCTTTTCTTTAGAATATCTGATTAATCATGTCAAATAAAACCATTCATTGCAGGAATACTAAAAAGGATAAAACGATAAATATGCTAATTTGTTCCTTCAAAACAGAAAAATTTTATGAATTTTAGCCAGTATGTTAGTGACGGAAAATCCACATCCAATTTCATTGTATGTTTTAAGTTGAAATTCATCATTTGCCTTTCCAAAGGACTCTTTAAAACTAAAATCCTGTATGCTCAATGTAAATATGTAGGTTTATGCCAAATCATTTCACACAAACATTCCTGACAGCTCAAGTTATAAATGAAGATCATAAGCTCACCATTGTGAGTCACAGTTAGACAAAAAACACTTCTTTTGACTTTCTTGCTTTTTAGACTTTTTAACTGGAAAAAGTTAAAAAGGTAAAAATGCAAATTTCAAACAAATAATTTTCAGAAATGTTTCCCTATTAGTCCACTTCACAAGATGTTAACACTGGTCCAGCAGTATTTTTTTAAAATATTTTTATTATTTAACATCTTGCGCGTGCAAGTACATCTTGCATATATGCGCTATAAATGTTCTGTTGGTTGTATTTTAGTTAAACATTTATGTAGTGTTAACTGAAATGGAAAAAGGTTCTCTTGTACCATTATTGGATCAGCAACGTTTACGTTTTCTGAAGTTATGTACAAGTTTTGTTTCAGAGGCACTATATTTAAATCAACAAAAAAACATAATACGAAGGTGTTTTTTTATTAAATAAACACTTTATATGTATCAATGGAAAAAAAACTTTGTCTCTGTAGCTTTCCTGCAGCTCATTGGCTAGAGCATGGCGCTAGAAACACTAAGGTCATGGGTTCAGTTGTTGAGTTTCGTACACACTGTGTACACACTGTGTTTGGTAATGATGTATTTGAAACGCATCTGTACTCATCTTGGTTTCGTGAGGTGCAAGAAAATAAAAGTAAACGGAAAATGCAAACATGAAAGTAAACCGTACGCATCCGGACTGTTTGTTTTATTAGTCCCCAAAAAAATACATAAATTAAACTGCAGTGTGTACAAGGCTTGAGAGCTTTCTTTTAAACACCCATTTTAGCATGGTTTAAACGAGGAAAAAATGTTATGTGGAATTCTATAAATGGACATTGTCAATTGCCGTATGCAAATTATGTTTAAAACACATTTTATGTTAAACTTCATACAAAAAGTGTTGAATTAATGATCTATTGATGTGAAAAGAATATGCAATTGTTTACTTAAGGCATCCCCATATAAAACCGGAGTTATGTTTTGCACACTCTGAAAATAAATTTACAACTCAAACCAGTCATCTCATTGACTACACTTCAATTTAAAAATAATTCTGTCAGGTTATTTTCTTTTCTCTTCCTCCCGAGATTTTAGTGTGTGGAAGTTATCAGTTAGTCTAATCACGATGTGATCACCCAAGAAAACATAATGGCGAAAGATTACACTGTCATGTTTATTAATGATGTTTGTTTAGAACAACTTCTGACCCTAGCTTCTCTCTTTTAGGGCTGAGTCCGTATACGAAGATATGAAACAGCGATATGGTGCTCAGGGCTGCTATCTGCTGAAGATAAACTCCCGAAGTGATGCTACTGGTGCGGATGAACAAATGCCGGACCCCTGGAGTCAATACTTGCACAAGACCAGCATTCACAATACCGTGAGTAACGGCATACATTTCTGGCCTAGCTTGTGTTTGGAGAAAGCTTATTTTGTGTGCATTAAATGTCTTGTGCATCGTGAAATATGTGTGTTTTTATATATGACAGGAGCTCTATGAAGATTCAGCTGTGAACAACGCTGTTGAAAATAACATCGATGCTGTGGAAGATGGTCTCGACTCTGCTGCAAGAGGTTTGTGTAGACCTGCCTGAACTCCATTATAAGGGATTTTAGCGTTGAAGCCTCTATTCAAGTGATTGTTCCTTTAAGGTTCATTTAATGTTAATTGAATGTTCTGCCCTTGCTTATAGACGACATCTCCGGGTCACATCCTCTGCAGCTGGACCAGGCCACTGATGCCTGTTACCCTGACAACAACCGCAGTCAGTCCGCTAACATTATGGATATGACAAGACCTCAGAAACAGAGCAGCGTGACCTCTCACACCCCCGTGACCCCCCGCGGGACGTGCCTGACCCTAAATGACCATGATCGCATCCGGCAATTTCTCCAGGAGTTCACTTTTAGAGGATTACTGCCACACATCGAGAAAAATATACGGCAGCTTAATGACCAGGTACAAGCGCAAACCGTTTATTTAAGCAAAATGGTCAATGCATGTTAGAAAATTGCTTTTAAATTGAAAAAGTAACTTTAAATTAAAGAAAAATATTAATAAAACTGCAATAAAACTGTAATTTAAATTTAATTTTGCTGTAGAAGTATATATTGTATAAGTCCTCTTCACCGTTGGCGCATATTTTTCGCCTGAGCTTGAAAAAGTAAATGTGTCTCTCTCTCTCTCTCTCTCTCTCTGTCTCTGTCTCTGTCTCTCTCTCTCTCTCTCTCTCTCTCTCTCTCTCTGTCTCTGTCTCTGTCTCTGTCTCTGTCTCTCTCTCTCTGTCTCTCTGTCTCTCTCTCTCTCTGTCTCTCTCTGTCTCTCTCTCTCTCTCTCTCTGTCTCTCTCTGTCTCTCTCTGTCTCTCTCTCTCTCTCTGTCTCTCTGTCTCTCTGTTCTCTCTCTCTCTCTCTCTCTCTCTCTCTCTCTCTCTCTCTCTCTCTCTCTGTCTCTCCTCTCTGTTTCTCTCTGAAAATGTTTTTTTATCAACAATACTAACTTCTCGCTAGAAATTGAATCAAAAGTAAATGATGGTGAAAAAGAAACACGCAAATCACACACACATTCACACACAAGAAAATGGTCCCCAAGTTCCTTTAAAAGCCAGAGGTTTTTAAAGACACCCACATAGGGTTTTTGATTTATCTACACACTTTTGCAATCAAACTGTTTTATAAATGCAATATGGAACTCATAGTAATGGTGCTCCATATTAGTGGCTGTGATTGTCTTCAGTACTCGGCCTGCGACAGTAATACAAATCTATTGTTCCATAATTCTTCTTATTGTTTGAATTTTCCAGAACATATGCATTATTTTTACAAAATGTGCACAACATCTCTACATTTACGTTATTTGCACCTTCATCTTGTTTCAGCTTGTGTCAAGAAAAGGCCTTAGTCGATCTCTTTTCTCAGCTACTAAAAAGTTGTTCGGTGGAGGGAAGGTTCCAGAAAAGAGTATTGCTGATTTAAAGAACACTGCGGGGCTACTGTAAGTGATATAAGTTTAGATAAAATGGATCTATACTTGCTTTATGACTCTTCTGATTTTTGACCTCTGTAATTTCAGCTATCCCTCAGAGGCTCCTGAACTTCAGATCAGAAAGATGGCGGACCTCTGCTTCCTGGTTCAACACTATGAGCTGGCCTACAATTGCTACCACACTGCCAAGAAAGACTTCCTCTCTGATCAAGCAATGTTGTATGCAGCTGGATCACTGGTGAGATCCGTGCATACATGCTGCGTGGCTTCTGTATCTGCTGTTATATTAAAATAATTCTCTGAACACATTTCTGACCAAAGGTCTGGTATCTTTGTCTCTACAGGAAATGGCTGCGGTTTCTGCCTTTCTCCAGAGCGGGGCGCCCAGGCCGTACCCAGCACACTACATGGAGACGGCTATACAGACCTACAGAGATGTGTGCAAGTAGGAATTGGAATTTGATTGTAGCTTGTTTTTGTAAATTTGCTGTTCTGAGAATCTGCAAAACATTTAATACATTCAAACTTTTGACTTATAAAGAACATTATTAGTTTTGTGTATGACATTGATTTGTGTGTGTATGTGTCACAGAAACATGCTCCTGGCTGAGCGGTGTTGTCTTTTAAGTGCCGAGATACTAAAGAGTCAAACCAAATATTCAGAGGCCGCCACACTCCTCATCAAGATGACCAGTGAGGTGAGCATAAATCCCTTATTACTCACATCTAAACAGACTTTCGAAAGCTGATATGTTTCATTGCTGTAGCACTAGTTTGTACACAACTGGTCATTCTAACATTCGTATTTTTTCTTATTTTAAAATAATAATAATAAACATATAAAAATTAAAGAATACATCAGACTATGGAATTTATACCATATCTAAAAAAAAAGAATAAAACATTTTGATCATCTGAGTGTAGTCACCTTTTGACTAGAATTTGCAGAAATGTCATTTTATCAAGCACCTTCTAAAAGGAGGGGTATCACATTGTTTCGTGCATTATAAGTGCTTCAGACTGTTAAACATGTTGAGTAGTTAGTTCAACGTGGTCCAACTGTTTAAATCCGAGTTAGATGCATGACGTAGAAAAAGGTGCTTTTAGATTGTAAGTAATTTATTGGCCATTGGTCCATAAAATCCCCCGCATGCACCAATTAGAGAGTTCGGATGAGCACGATTGGTCACGAGCGCTCCTGTGGGAGCTCATTTTTTCTGTAAAAAAAAAAGAAAAAGATAATCACTGGCAGAGAGTTACCTGTACATTTTCCCTATATTTTTCCTACATTTCTATTAATAATAAAATGTAATTTAAATGCAGTGCGAAATGTAAAATACAGGTAAAACCACAGTAAAAAATGGATGTGTATACTTTCGTCTAAAATATTTTCGTCAAAAACTTACTTATAACGTATATGTATATGATGAGTTTATAACGTATATATTGTTTAAAAAGCTATAAATCTGTAGATTAATATTTTTTATGTTTTAATGTTAAAAACTGCTGTTTATGTAAACTCTGGTCCATAAATATTAACCAATACAACTTAATTTGAAATACTATATGTATTAGTAAAAATATTTCCAGTATCGTGACATCGCTACTAGTCTCACAAAACAGCCTTCTCACAGTTTTCTGGTGTTTTTCTTTATTAACTTTTTGAATCTGGAGGTTTCTCCGCTGTCATGGCCTTACAGGATAGAAAAGCATCCCTCCAAAACCTCTGTGCCATTATTATAGACCTGCCATTATTTGAATTTCCTTACGGATTTGGAAATATTGGTCTTTGCAGAGGGTGTTTGAAACCAAGGATCATTTGTCGTTGTTCTTTGTGATGAGACTTCATCTTAGCTGCGTATGTGTAAATGTTGCCCTCTCTGACAGGACTCTGACCTGCGGAGTGCACTCTTATTGGAGCAGGCGTCTCACTGCTTCATTAATATGCGCACCCCCATGGTGAGGAAATTCGCCTTCCACATGATCCTGGCTGGCCACCGTTTCAGCAAAGCTGGACAGGTACGACCACACACCAGAAACAACACTTTCCTTAAATCAAACATTTCTCCTCGTCTCCACCGTTACCATGGTACTGTATCTGTGACCCTATGTCTAACTAATTATTTTAAACCATGGCGCCTGAAAGTGATTAAACCTGCTGTGAAGTCTGCATTTACCCTAAGATAAAATGTAAAATTGCCTTTTATTCTATAGTCTTTTTGCGTCTACAAAGTCTTGACTCTCAGGTAATTACAGCCAATTGGCTTTGCCGTTTACTGTCAAATGGTCAGATTATGAGTGATCACATGGTCAATACATAAATGTCACAGTGACCTCAAAGATGATTTTTATACTTTCTATACCAATAGTATACATATTGGACATTTATAACAACACTATACGTGTACATCAAACTTGTTATTTTTTTGTGCGTACATACTGTATTTATGCATATCCATCACTTTATTGGTATGGTACA
This sequence comes from Triplophysa yarkandensis, assembly GCA_033220385.1. Lineage (NCBI taxonomy): Eukaryota > Metazoa > Chordata > Actinopteri > Cypriniformes > Nemacheilidae > Triplophysa > Triplophysa yarkandensis. The sequence continues at coordinate 8,225,277 of CM065658.1, read as the reverse complement.
CTGTAATAAAGATCATGTGGCTTAGTATATATCACAAAAATAAACAGTTATACTTACTTTATAAAGTCTTTTAAAACATTTAAAGAATTGATCATGGTGAAATATTAAAAGTATAAAAAAATAAGATTGTTATCAAACATAAATTTGTAATATACGTGATTTTCAAAGAAGTGTACTTACATATAAATTTATACAATACATTTAATTAATTCAATATTAAAAAATGTATGTGTGAATTATAATGTAAAATCTAAGTACAATTTTGATTGTTCATCTAAAATCAATATGAAATGTGTCGTTTCTTAAAGTTAATATGAGAACATTTTTTATTTAAACCAAAGAATATTGTTTTTTGCTTTAGATAAAAGCATTATCCATTTAAATAAATATAAAATATATTACTCTCCATAATGGACTAAAAGCAAGCTTTTACATGATACTTCCCATCCACTGCCATTATTCCAGGCCTGAGTGTTAAAGTGTAAAATCCCACAGGAAATGAAAGCACGATTGGCTTCTCTGTGTTTGTTGCTTATGGCCGTGAATCAAACAATAGCTGACAGGATCTGAGAGAGTTTGTTCAGCAGGGGTCGGTGAGGTTGCCCTGTCATTGTTCACCTGGAACCTGATGATATTTTAACAGCTGTGTTTGCAATGGAGCATCACAACATGGATGAGTGCCCTTGGGTACAGAAGCACAGTTTTATTTATGATGTTACTTCAAGAGCCAAAAGCAGTTTTGTTACATTGACCTTACATGGCTTTTTGTTGCTGTGCCTTAAAGACTCCTATGTACTGTACTGTACTGTACTGCCTTGATGTGTTAAGCAAAATCTGCATCACACTGTGAAGGTTTTAAAATAAAATGTGTCAATCTTTTTTTCTAATAGAAGAGGCATGCACTGAGATGTTACTGCCAAGCTCTGCAGGTGTATAAAGGGAAAGGCTGGACACTTGCTGAGGATCACATTAACTTCACCATCGGCCGACAGTCTTTCACTCTCCGGCAACCTGAGAATGCAGTGGCCGCCTTCCGGCACATTCTCATCAATGACAGCAAACAGTCGGCCGTACAGCAGGCAGCTTTCCTCAGGGAATACCTCTATGTGTACAAGGTCAGCATTACACCCATCCACATGTGTCACTTTCTGTACTTCATCTCACAGGCAAAATGTTTCATTTTTCCGAAAAAAAGTTTGTGTAAAAAGTTTCATACGGACTGCCGGCGGAAATTTTGCGCAAACGTTGCTTGTCATTTTCAAATAGCAGTAAGACAATGGACTCTTATTAGAGTCTTCACATAGAACACGAACTTCCGTCCGCCGAAAAGCTGCTTTTTTTTTTCTTTGATTGCGACACATCTTCCCTTCCTCCCAATGCGAAGAAACAGGTCGTCCAATAAGAGGAGAGCATTCCTGGACCCACTGCTGTTACACAACAAGGGCCATGTGGTGTCACTCTTCATTGTAAACTGACTGCAAACTGTCCAACATTTAACACACGGTAGAGCAGATCATCGGCTCTGAGCAGGATAACGGTTATATATTGTACAACTAATATACACTGACCTTTATAACTTGTATTTCATCTTGCTATTGTTTAACAAGAGAACTGTCACATTCTTTGGGGCAGTTGTTCATCATATTTGCATGTATATCATAACGTAACATAATAATTTATTAACTATTATATATAACTAATTAACTAGTACTAGTGCTTATTTTACCACATGTGATTTATATTTCTTTAGTTATAATCATTAAACTCATCAATAAAATAGTACATAGGTAAATGCTTATGATCTGCATGATTACTTTTAAAACACATCTATATTCATCAACCCACTTATGCAAGATAAGCTACATCTGTAGCAAATTATGGTAAATAATTTGAACATATATTTACATTTATTCATTTGGCAGATGCTTTTTTTTCAAAGCAACTTACAAGTATTATGCAGTTGTCAATTATCATTGCTGAGCAATCAGGGGTAAAATGTCTTGCTCAAGGACACTTCAGTCATTGTCTGCTGGCATTGGGATTCGAACCTGTAACCTTCTGCTTACAAGTCCAACTCTCAAACCACCAGACCACAACCGACATTGCTATAAACATCGCAGTCATAACCAGCCAGACCATTTTCTTGTTAAAACAAGACAAAGACATGAAAAAAATACTGACATTATCCTTAACCATGTTAATTGTTTACTGATCCTAAAAAGTTTCACATCAGTCCGTATGGCTCTGTGTTTTGAGTACATCATCTATTTTCGTTGCTGAAAAAAGAAACGGCTGGAAGGCATCAGTGCCGTTAGCACTACCGGCTTACCGGAGAGGAAAAAATCGCTTCGACTTTGGTGTGAAAGGTTGAATCGTCAGACATTTGTTTCGCCTTTTCAGTTAATCCACAGTATGAACGTACCTTGACACTTTCATAACACTGATAACACTTTTAAATATAACACGTTCATAGCCGGGCTAATACATTCTGGATACACAGGGATTCATTGCGATGCAACATAGTCAAAACAGAAAGAAAAAATATGTTATCATCAAATAAGACAGGTTAACGTGTAAATAAAGCACTTGTCAAATTCTGTCAAAATACAATGATTTAATGCTGGTGACAATTAATGATAAAAAGGTTATGGCATAAAGAACAAATGATGATTTGCTTCAAACTTAAGGATTTTTGATTTTACTCAAGTACATTTGTGAAGTATAATGTTACTGGTAAACATGAGGTAAGAGCAAAGGTCCAAGACTGCATTTCCTTTAGTGTGTGTGTGTGTGTGTGTGTGTGTGTGTGTGTGTGTGTGTGTGTGTGTGTGTGTGTGTGTGTGTGTGTGTGTGTGTGTGTGTGTGTGTGTGTGTGTGTGTGTGTGTGTGTGTGTGTGTGTGTGTGTGTGTGTGTCTGTGTGTGTCTGTGTGTGTGTCTGTGTGTGTCAGAAAGCAGCCTCATGAATTCATTGTTAATGTATCACATTTAGTTGACTGACCTAATTTCTTTGCCCTCCTCAATAAGACCTTAGCACTCAGTTTAAATGTCTGTGTGTTAGGATGAGACTGCTTTTTCATCATCGTTTGCTTGAGTCTGGGCCATAAAACCCCATCAATTGGACTGCATATATAACAAGTGCAAGTGGCATCATTCTGCCTTTTGTTTTTAAAGGTATAGTTCGTCCAAATTTAATTTACACAGCATAATGTGGGTTGAAGCAGATAAAAAATTGAAAAGACTATCGCAAATTGAACATTGCAAGGCTGTTCAATTTATCCAAAGTCCAATCTCATCAGTCAAAGTATCATAGAAACAATTAAAACTGTCAACCTGAAAAGACACCTTCACATCTTGATCTTTGTGTTAATTTGTTTTTAGAATGAATTCACGATTGGAAATTTAAGTCACTGCAAATAGAGCTATCATTGGCTTCCGATAAAGTACTTGGAATACTCTTCTTGGAATACCACTCATACACCTTTGAGCTAACATAGAAATGCACTCAGCTCCTTTTAAATAAACCCTCTCAGTTTGGCAAGTCAAACTTTAAAGAGCTTTCACATTCCTTGTCATAGCAGAGGCACTATGTTATCACGTGAGCTGTGCCGGGCAATTCCAGCATTATGGGCGTGATATATAGAGGCTCTTAGGATATAATTGTTACCGTTAAACTGAACCAACTGTTTTTATTATACAAAACCCTTATCAATAGTGTTTAAACATCAGAACAATATCAGTCTATGCACAAGTTTTCTATTTTTAAAAAATGTAAATAAATTTGGGCTATTGGTGTGACAAAGAAGGACACCAAAGTTCTTCTTAAATCTATTAACCAGAATCAATAAGACAAAAAAGGCCGAGGCCTAGCACTTATAGAACATAAAAGAAAATCTATATATTAATTTTCATGTTCATGTTTGTTAATGAGCCAAAATGTAGCATTACGGATGTGACAATCCTGAAAATAGCCCTTACCTGACAATGAAAAATCATGTGCTAAAAACAATGCTCTACAAATACAATGTTGTTATCTGCACTATTGGTTAACTCAAACCCTTTATTAAAAACGTAATGTTTTCATGGTAATGTTGACATATTCCAGGAATTGTTTTTCTAACCAATTAAAAGATGTCACTAGAGAGGACTCTGTAGATGTGTTGTATACTTTAACAGTACATACTTATTAAAAAGGAGTACCTACCTACTGACATTTAAAACAGATCGTTCTCTAGAGTAAATGTTGGGATAGGATGATTAGAAAATCTTTCCTATTGGATGCCCCAAGTTTTATTGTTATTTAACCTATATGCTCTTATGCTCGTCAACCTAGACAAAGTCGTTGAGACAAACATTAATTCTTTATGAGAAATTCACTCATTTGTACTTGTACGAAATAGCAAAAAAGTTTGTTTTTAGATGCAACACAAACATAGATATCAGATATAGTAGTTATGTTCCATTTTAAATATACATTTTGTCGAAATGCAAAACACAGGTATGTGGACATATTTATGGTTAATCGGCGAATAAAGAAATATATAGAAAACTCACAACATATGTTTTTATTACATTCGTGTTGTTTCTGTATAAAGGTAAGGAGCAGGGTGTTTGCATAACTTTATATTGCAATTAAAGTTGTCATGCGCCACCTATGTTAATACAATTATGCTATTATTCATTATAATCTAAGTATTACGTAAACAGGTTACATGTAAAAGTTGTCACAAACTTTCTTCTACCATTTAGTTTAGAAGTAGGGTGATTTTGGACGGACGATGCTCTCTCCATTCACAACATAAAATGGGGACAGATCATTCTGAGTATGTCAACAGATCTGGGTTGATCATCAGAATATCATCTTATAACTGCAGTAACTATGGAAACAAAAATGTACTTCAGTTTTGACATCTAATTTGATAAATTTTCTGAAACTTGAGATACAACAAACTACAGTGTTTGACATGCCCAGGAACACTTCTGAGTATGTTGTGGAAGCACATTCAGTCTTTGTTTGAGAAGAACTCTTAAGACATCTTAATCAGTGATGTTAAAGTGATGTTGCTATTTATGATTTTTTGACCTTTTATTCTCAGAGCATGAGCCAGTTATCAGGCGATTCCCCTCTGCCTCCGCTTCCTCTGCCTTGCCTGCAAAGCTCACAGACACGTGTGTTCTTCGGTCATGAACGCTTACTTGCTGAGGGTAAGCATATCTGTGTTACTAAAATACCTGTCTCCTTTATACCACCTGTTTTATTTAGATACAAGTGTTAAAGGAAAAGTTCCCCGGGGTCACCCCTGGCTCATTATCTAATTTCATACCTGTATACAGATCCTTGATGTTTTATACACTTATAAAATATTTTATATTCAATGCCACAAATAAATGCAAACAGGTTTGTTGTAGATGTTACCCCCCCCTACAAAATCAAATTCTAATTAAATTTAAAAGCTCATTCTCACGAAAATAACAATAACTGCCCCTAGATGTCCCAAACATGTTCTCCCCAACATGAACAGTATGCATTTGTTCTGTGAAAAACTAATTCAGGACGTCCTGTCCTTGTGTGAAATATTAGGCATTAAGTCCTTTGTCCCATATTGATTAAAAAATGACATTGTATTGCTTTTGAAGACTATGAGTATTTTGAGGCCAGAGATAATGATCTTTCTTCACCAGTAACACATAAATGAAGATGAACACGGTACCATTTAGGTACACCTTAGGTCATTTCCAAGGAGAACTTGAAATAACAATCAAGAGATGAGCGATGACAAGAAGCTGCCTTGGAATAGGAGAATAAATTACATTTAAAATAAGAGGCAGATAAAATGGACTATCACAAATTGGATATTTGCAACAAGCGCTACTTCAAATAAAAAACGGGGGAATAAAAAGGCTCCAATTTTACAAATATCACTCGGTTTAAAGAGGTGTAAAAACACGCAAAGCCCGCAGAGATGTTAAAAACCTTTTTAATTAAAGTCTTTGCACAGATCTTACTCTTAAACCAGAATGGTGTGTGTTGAATAATAAAGAAGCATACGTCTTGTCCATTCCAAAGCTCGGCGAGCTTTAGGCTCTGAATTCCAAATGTCCTCTGAGAAAACAAGCTAATTGGATGTAAGGAAGCTTTTGTTGGGAATTTGTAGAGTTGTAATAAGAGTTTCATCCTTGATTCCCTCTATGTTCATTTTTCACGAGTTTTCAATCTTTGGATTTTTTTCCTGCAGTCTTTTGTATTTGTAATCTGAATGTATCCCTGAGGGAAGACAACACTGGCATGAATTAAATTTTTTTTCCAGCTTTTTGAGTTGAAAACTGTGGCTAGAAGGTGATGTGCTCTGCTTTGATGTGCGTCACTAGCTTATCAAGAAATTCAGATGGGTTAAACTCACAGCCTAGCATTCTGTACATATTGAAAACTAATCAGTAAAATTAATATATGGTGAATAGGTGGATAGCAATTTTTCTGACGTTGAAACTATTTTCAAAGAGTTTTTTTCTAATCCTACATGCTTCATGACTATGTAAAGAAATTTTTAAGTGACTGAATAACTAGAATTTCCCGATAATCTCTAAAGTAGAAGTATCACACCCTTTTAAACATTATAAGTGCTTTGGACGGACGTTTCATTTCAAACAATCACTCCATTTAAACAGATAAGTCAAACCTAAACTGTACCATAACTTTACCTTAATCAAAACTCTGAACATTATTTTACTAAAAATTGTTCAATTGGTTCTTTTGTTTTTCAGGTGAGAAGCAGGCTGCCACACATGTCTCCCTGGACCAGGAGTATGACCGGGAACTTTCCCAGCTGTGGAGGGAGTTGGAGGAACAGGTTGTCGCCGCGACCAACAGAGGGACGGTGCCTGCTACCTTCCAGCCATCCCAGTGCTGCTTGAACAGCCAGACGGACAACCTCAGAGATCCCCTGGCTGTTGTTGAGGGTACTGTTTTCTCCTAATTTTTCAACATTTTGGTAAAAATCCTACATTCGACCTTTTGGCTTTTCCAGATTTTGGTTTGAGGCATCTATTTCCCCATTGACAGAACCTGTTGCTTTCTGTTAAGGTTTAAAAGCTTTTTGCGTTTGCTGAGCTTTGCTTTTGAGTTTATTTTGAGTGTGTATTTTAATTAGATTTGAATTAATTATTCACCGTTTGCTCTCCTCATTTTAAAAAAGTGTTAAAACAGCGGTCCCAAAGAGAGATGTAATGAAAACAGCCCTTTTCTGGTTCGACTGTATGTGCACTTTAGTTCGATTTGATGCATACTTGATTGACTTTATTCTCTTCTGTAAGGAATTCATTGGTGCCCGTGAGACTTTTATTGATCAGAAAAATGAATTAGTCATTTAATAGATTTAGATTCACCACTCAAAAGCTCATAGCGAAATGGAATGAGATCGGAGGAACAGGAAAAACCTTTAAGACACCCTTTGGCTATGTTTCTGTGCTCCTCCTCATTAATTAATATTTTATTATAATTTCATATCTGATAAAACTCTTCACCTTATTTTAAGCAACAAATTCCTTACTGCCTTTGTAGGAGATCTAAGAGTGTGTTCAACATATTCAGGCTAGCTTATTGGAATCTTGTTCCCCTTTCGCCCTTTTTGGGAAAACATGAGGAAATTTGTAGATGCACTGCTAGTTAAAAATACTCATTATGGTCTGGCCACACCAACAGTATGTTGGAGAAATATACATTTTATATTTAAAAATGGGCTGATACTATGTATAAACTATATTTCACGGAACTCAAAATAACATATTTTGAAGAATGTTGGGAACTGGTACCCATTCACTTCCATTGTTTCCATAATAAAGAAGTGAAGGGGTAGTACATTGCTCTGCAAACTGTTTTCAAAAACATCTTTATGCCTCTTATTTGCACAACAGAACCTGTCATTGTGGAAGTGGTGTTCCGTAACCCCCTGAAGATTCCTTTGGTGCTGTCCTCTTTGTCTCTGCTGTGGAAGTTTACTCTGAAAGACTTCTCGGGCCCTCAGGAAGACACGATTGGAGAAACCATCACCAATGAAAAAGAGGCTGCGTCTTCAAAAGAAGTAAGACCCTTCATCACCCGGTGTTTTGTTTCGCCTTTAGGGTCTGAGTTTTTCATCTGTGTTGGTTAACTTCTGTGCATTTTCATGTGTTCTAGAGCGCTGCCCTCGATGACATCATTGACACGCAAGTCATTCCAGAGTTCACAGTGAGCCCAGAAGAGACCAAAGTGGTGAGTTTTTCTGGTTCTGGCTGTGATCTCTAGTCTTTGAAACAGAAGCGTGCTTTGATCTTTTGATCAAGGATCTCATGTAGTAATATACCGTACAATATAATGTGAACAGGAATTTGATGTTGGTTTAGTAGAATGTTAATACTGTATTTAATAATTTAAATTGAAAATGCTTAAATGAACAACATATGTTATGACAAACATAAAAATATTTGATCAAATATGAAATAAACATTTTACTTTGCTTCTACGCTTCCAGTCAAAAGTTTTTGGACACTTGAGTGAAATGTTTCTCACTTGTTTTAAACAAACTGAAGATGTATGCATAATGTGTGTAATAACTTTTTTAAACCAATATGACAAAACTAACATTTTATTAATATTATCTTTTAATGAAAGATTTTGACTGAATATTTAAGAAAGCAAAGCACGTAAGAGTGCAGAATAGACTTTAAAATTCTTTGAAAAAGCATCTCAGGGTGAGAAGTGTTTTGTTTTATTTTATTTTTTGAATATAATTCCCATAGGTACCTCTGTTTTATTTACACATTTTGTTGAGAATAGTTAAGTTTATTATTATTATCAAATGGGGAAAAATATATAAATGCAGTAGAGTGAGTGTCCAAAAACATGTGGTGTAATATCTTTATATTTTTCTCAATTCATCAGGCCCGTTTGAGGTTGCTTCCTCATAAGACCGGAGAGCTGCATATTCTTGGTGTGGTTTATAACTTGGGCACTGGAGATGTCGGAAACAGTGAAGGTGCGAGTATATCGGATTTAAACACTAAACCCCATTGAAAATGAATTGTTATTGTTTTATAAAATACTGAGGCTATGGATTTGCAGGCTTGCCGGCCGGTGAACCTATGTGTGTGCGTGGACAGCAGAATTTGGAGATTCAAGGGCCCAGGCTTAATGTGACCAAAGAAGAAAAGACCTCTGTGAAATATGGACCCGATCGACGCCTGGATCCCATTATCACACCCCCTATGCCGTTGTTAGAGGTGCGGTTTATCAAATCAAAATTCAACATAAATTTGTAGCTCATGTATTTTTCTTATAATTGACAAAAACCAACACATTTTTCAATAACTTTTTAAAACATGGCCTTTAATTAAAGCTTTAGGGTTTTGTTCTGAGATTCAAACATACAGGAATGTTTGTGAAAAGGAATAAATTTTTTTTCCCGAAAGGTTTTATTCAGTTTTTGTCATGTGTGACTATTTACAAATAACATATAACAAATGGAGTGTGCCATTTAAAATTATTATTTACCCGAAAGTGACCAAACAATTTTGTGATAATTTACTTACCCTTATGTAATTTGTGCCATATAAAATTATTATTTACCCAAAAAAAATTCAAAAATCATTTTACCTAATTTTCAATCAATTTACCCAAAAATCATTTACTTACCCTAATGTCATTTCAACCCTGTTACTTTCTTCCGCATAAAAGAAGATATTTTGTTTTTAACTGAATAGCGTCAACATTTACCTGTTTTGGGGTTTTTTCGAAACAAAAGAAGTGAATAAGTGCTGTTTCTATTTGGTAACCAATGTTCTTCAAAACATCTTCAAAATGATTTATTTTTTTGTAGCTAAATACTTTTAAGTTATCTTAATTTTGTCACTTTGCGTATTAGACAGATGGCTGCTTCATATCTGTGACGCATATTCAGCGAATATACTGTGAAGCATGCATCCGAAACAATATTTTGTGATGAAGCAAACAGAACCCGCGGCATGCAAACATCCCAATCGCTGTGATCTCCTTCTCCTGTGATGTGCATCCATTGTGGTCTGGATCATTTTTCGTGCATGCATGATTTCTACATCAAAGTAATGATCTTTCTAAAACAAATCAAGGACAATCACAATGAGCGGAGGATCATGCAATTTAAGGAATAACGTCCGGTACAGATGCATCAGAGCTAGGCAAGAAAAGAGAGAATGTTCTTTATTAAGACCCACTGATGTTAAGTGATCTGGGAGCTTGTGATCTGCTTTATAAGGAGGCAAGACTTGCTTCTGCACAAAGAGGCTTTGCAACATGTAATAAGTGCTGTTCCACTGCCTACTCCTATTGTTTTTATGAAAGAACCTATTTCATTTAAAACCAATTCAGCCAGCCAGTTCCATATAATTTAATGTACACATGAGTAGGGAACTATTCATTGTTACAATGTGTTAAATAAATATTTCATTCTTCTTATTTGTGAAATTGCAACGCCTTGATTTTAGTAAGGTTACTACACAGTCATCAGAGCCATAAATGCAATTGTACTAATAATTGGCATAATTTCTTCCGATGTTTTGGTTTTCATATTTCACCCTAGGTTACCTCCCTTTCGGTTTTCTGTGTTGTCCAAGAATTTTCATTTCAGTTTGTCCTTACTATGAAGTAATTCTTTTCTAAAATACTCCTCTAGCTTATTTTAGGAAATAATTAGTTCACCAGATGTCAATACTCTCACTCTGAGACTAAAAATGTATTACAAATTTGTTCTAAATGTACTTCTATTGTTCGTTTTTTACACAGGTGTTTTTCATCAACTTCCCTACTGGTTTACTGTGCGGTGAAATTCGAAAGGCATGGGTAGAATTCGTCAATGTCAGCGCAGTCCCGCTCACCGGTCTGCGGGTGGCATCCACTCACCCTGAATTTTTTACATTCGGTAGTGCCACCTCCGACCTTACCCCAGTGACCCCCACAGCAGCAGAGCACTGTTCCGCTTACAAAACTGTGGCAACGCCCCCCTCTGTGGCAGCAGTGACCCTTGTGTCGCCAGCAGTGTTCGGAGTCACCGGCAATGAAAGATTGGGGGTGACAGAGATACCCTTATCATGTGGTGTGTTGGGACCGGGGGAGTCGTTACAGATTCCACTGTGGCTTAGGGGACCTGACCGGGAGGGTGTCCATGAGATCAACTTCCTGTTTTACTATAAGAGCACTGAGAAGGCTCCAAAACTCAGGTATGTAACATATATAGTGTATGTTATATTTATCACTTTCTTTTTGTTTGTTTTGGAATAAGGTGCAATTGGACAAATGTAACCCTTTAACTAGTCTCATGTAGCCATGCCGTCATATTAAACGTCTGAAGCCTGTGCTTCCAGTGACAGTTAAACTGAAAAATATAGTAAGAAAGTAAACGAAAAACAATTTTTAATCTTTCAAAACAGCAGTCATGGGCGGGGCTTAATCAATGTGACATCACATTGCAGAGATGCTGGAAACAGCTCATTTTAGAGGACTATTGAGGTTTACTCAAACCTCTGACAAACAGTTGTGTTTAAACAAAATTTGGGCCTTTTCTGGATTAGGAGGCCTTTATGCTTTAACATATTTTGTTACTTCATTCAATTCTAGACTGGATGCAATTATTTGGTGAAGATGTTTCTACAGTTTATTTCATTCAAATCCTTTAAAAAGGCAGCATTGGGATTTAATATTTAAGCATTAGAAATGTCAAATTTATTTTAAATCCACTTAAAACATACTTCACCAAAACACCTGCTATGAACATTTCACCTCTTTCACCTTTCGCTAGATTGAATTCCTGCATTCCATTCATAAACTTAAGCTTATTTAGTACATGATAAAAAGCAGAACCATAAACAAGGACATAACTGATTCAATACATTAATAAACACTTTTACTTTTTGAAGTGGTTTATCTTAGATAAGCGCATGTGCTTTCATTCAAAAACTTGTTTTCGGCCAAGAAATCTAATTGGTTTGTAACACTACAAGTGTTAAAATGACAACGGGACTTTGGGTGACTCATCCTCGTTCTCTCTGTGAAACTTTTAGTCACCGGGTGCTACGTCATACAGCCTTCATCTGCGCAAGCCGCTCTCTCAGTGTCAGAGCCACAGCCAGCCGGAGCAACGCGCTGCAGGGCGGAGAGAGGGAACAGAGAGGGACGGAGGAGAAAAACAGCAGCCTGTTGGTCTTTGTAGACGTGGAGAACATCAACACGGTGAGAGCTCACTGACACACAGACGATTTACGCACACATTGGCTTCTGTGTGTTAAAATGTTGAAAATAGAAAGAATCTGGGTACTAAAAGAAAAATCTAAGAAGTCTAAAGTTTGTTTACTGTATCCATGTAGTGAAAAACATATCATGCTTTTTTATGTTAAGCTGCCAAAATGTAAAAATGTGAAGTGCGATCACTTTAGTTTTGTGTCTGGGTTTTATGAGAATCAAACTGAAGGGCTTTGTAGTGATGCAATGCACGGCACAGTTTGCACATAAGAGGCAAGAATTCTCTATACTGACAATAAACTCACTGTCAGAAAATAGTGAAAGTAAATAATTCCTAAAAAGTATATGGGATGGTAAACTTTAAGGTTAAAGGTTTCATTTGGCCGAGAGGTAAACCTATGTCAGGCTGGCTACTAGGCTGTATTTGAGATCACAGTTTTTCTACAGGACCTGAATTTTCTCTTTACAAGGGTCATATAGGTTAAAGTTTTTTTTAGTCGAGCCACCCCTCTAAACCCTTGAAAGTATCTCTTGGTCCCCCCAACAAAGCCACCCGAACCCTACCAAATAATTTTACTACCCATTATGATTCTTTTCACTTTGAAGTGAAAAAATACCCACATCCCTTGAAAATGCATATTTCGGTCATTTAACCACGTTAGCTTTTGAATGACAGACTTAAGTGGCTTTTCTCTTGACTTATACGAACTGATAACTGATATATATTTTACTCTACTTCTTTTTTTGTTTACTGTTTACCACCCCATCCCCACCTTGAGAACCACTGATAATAAATAATATTTATATATATATATATATATATATATATATATATATATATATATATATATATATATATATATATATATATATATATATATATATATATATATATATATATATATATATATATATATATATATATATATATATATATATATATATAATTAATAATCCAGAGAGTAGTTATTAAAAATCAAGAGAATTTATCAGTATATATGAACTCTGTATTTCTAGTTCTTTTTTGTCAAAAAAATAATTTTCCATGGTGGCTGCCAGGTTCACATCAAGAAAGAACTTTAATTCAGTTAAATGTTATTGTTTTAAAACTATATAAAATATGCAATGCTTTTCTCAAATCATGGAGAACTCTTTTTTAAACTGTTTTGTATTTTGGCCTATCGTGTCACAATCTGCAATAGACACAAGCAATAGTGACTTTGTGATAAAGTCAGCTTTCCATTGAATTTCAAGCCTTTACAATTATTAATCACGTGCACAGAACACACTGCTTCCTGCAGGCCACACATCCTACATAACACAGACCAATTCTTAAATTCTACACAAAAAGGAATGCAATGTCCACGTTACTTGGGTTTTCACAGAGATTACACAGAGATTACACAAAGATTACCCACATTCATGTTTAAAAAATCTTTGTGTTACTTGTAAGCTATTTTGCAACAAAATTGTACCCTTATAAAATAATACACAGACAGAGCAATCATTTACTGTCCAAAAAGACCATCCCTTCTCGTCACTTGAGTGGGGTTGATCCCCATCTTCAAGGCTCTGTCTAGGAATTTTAAAGCCAAGGTTTTGCAATTGAGGCCTTACAGTAATTTCTGGAAGTTTTGGTGTAACACGGGAAAGTAAATTTTATCTATTTAATCAAATAAGCTTGCAGACCCATTCTCAACAAGTTTGCCCTTATTTGAACATGATCATTCAGGAATTATTATAATATGCTGATTCCATTAATGTTGGAAACAGCTGCTAAATCTTTTTATAACCTGTGATCAAATCTTTTATAATAAAAAGTAGAATTTTAAGGGATAATAATTTACAATATCATCTGTATTTTAGTATTATTTAATGCATGTTTGAATGGGTTCTGAAGGGGGACTGAAATTGTAATTGTGTTGTATACAACCTATGTTTGATTGTAGCAGGCATTGTGTTTGAGCAGTATTAATCCATATAGCTTATTTATATTTATTGGCATCAATTGTAATATGTGTTTACTATTCCAAATTATTCCAGCTGTTAAACTAAATAATTCTGATTATGTGCATTGAATAGATTGCCAAATTTGTCCATAATTTTCTAGTAAATATCAAACTTTGAAAATCTTCCACCCCTTCGCAACCTTAGTAGGGAACCCATGGTAAAACACATTGTTTTTACTGTTTTTAATTCAGCCAGTTACACATTTATTCTTGTAGATGTTAATACAAAATTTTTAAACAACTCAAGTTTTTGGGTTCCAATTCCAGAGAAATGCAAAGTGACATACTAATAAAAATGTGTATAGACAAAATACAATGTAAGTTGCTTTGGATAAAAGTGTTTGCAATTGCATAAATGCAAATTGCACAAGGCACATTCCTTTCTGCACAACCAATTTTTTGATTAAGAGATCCTGTCTTTCTGACTAATTTTTACTTCAATACAGAATGTAATTTGTGTGTCTCTGTCTCCCGCTTTGTTTTAGAGTGAAGCAGGTGTTCGTGAGTTCCATATAGTTCAGGTGTCCAGTAGCAGCCGGCAGTGGAAGCTGCACAAGTGTATCAACCCTGCGGGAGATAAAGGTATGAATTCATCGCAACAAGTCATTTTGCAGTTTCATCAAAAGCCATTAAAATATGTGAAGCCTTTACTTTTGATAAAATCTTCTATACATGTAATACAGAGACAGGGCAGTCGTGGTCTAATGGTAAGCGAGTCAAACTTGTGATCACCCAGCTGCAGTGATAGCTGCCCACTTCTCCGGGTGTGTGTATTTATTACTGGATGGGTTAAATGCAGAGGTCATGTTTCAGGTATGGGTCACCATATCTGTCAAATAGGTCCCTTTCTCTTCTCTGATCAGCATAAAAAATTCACACCAGCTCTTTAAAAAGCATTTGCTCTTTAAAGTTATCCTATTGTAAAAAGGTATGAAAAGAAACAACAGAGAGACACTTGGGTGAAATGCGTTCTTTGTTTTAAAAAATGCCAATAGTGATGGGAATGGAAAGTAGAATGAAGAACAGATGACAGTCTGTTTGACATTGGAAGAGCCCCATTCAATTAAACCATTGAAATTTGAGATGTATGGTACAAAATAGACAAAATGTATAAATCATCCAAAAAGTAAGCTTAAAGTCAGGTAATATAGTTTTAATTGGATTACATTAATAAAAAAATTCCAAAAAAACAAAAAAATATATAAAAATGTAATTTAAGTGTAATTTAATTAAAAATCTTTAAAAAAATTAGAGATGTTAATTCATTAATTACATTCAGAATTCATTTATTAGTACATAACATTTGTACGTTATCCAAATTTTGTCTTTCTAAACACTTTTACCTTCACAATATAAAATGCACAAATAAATATGATGTTATTAATAAAAGTAAATTTGTAAAGTAGACGTTTTTTGCAAAGTTATTATGCATAGTACACAGACATATATAATGTAAACACAAACTTTTTATTATGGATGTGATTAATTGTGATAAGTTGTAGGACAGCACAAAAAATAAACTTGTTTTTCAATTAATATCAGTCACTCCTGTTTTGTAAAATGATTTTCTAGCAACTCAGCATCATTGTAGTTTTCAAGCCTCTTTAAATACACGTCAGGCTGAGCTGTAGTTTGCACTCGGAGGATAAAAATCCATTACCAAATTTTGGAGTAAAACTTCAATTTTTCTTAAAACTTCAAGAAATCAATTTATGTGACCATTATGTTGAAAGGACAAGTTGGATGTTATATAGCTGTCTCAACTATGCATTCTGTTCCACATCTTTCAATAGATACCAAACAGTGCCATGTGACCCCGATCATAGAAAGGTTCTTCAACCATCCTCTAACATGTGTTCACTTGTTGGTTTTGAAAATGTTGTTTTCCATGTTCTCGTTTAAAACACAGGGCTCCTTTTTTGAAGTATCGTGTAAAGAAAGAGCTTTCTAACTAAATTGATAAATTCAAGTACCTCCAGCTTACCATTGGCCTTTGCGTATTGGCAGTTTTTGAAGATTAAATGCATCTGCAGCTGGTAGCAAGCTCAAGAGGGTATCCACCCAGACATGACACCACTCGGTTGCCAGCGACCCTTGAGGGCTTTATTAAAATTGGGTCACATTGCATTTGTGTTGAGTCATCTGCACGGTTACACTGATGTTATGAAAGAAAAACGCGGTCTTATGCCTCTACAGAATGATAAAGCAGCTCGCAACAGCCAGGTCACTGTGGTGGTGGTGGTGCTGAGTGTGTGAAACTCGCAGTCTCTCTCATAAATTTAGTGCCTTAGTAACACGAAAAATCTAATCACATGCATTTATTTAATAACTTTGTCAGGCTTTAGGTTGATTGAACAAATGCAATGACATGAAACATTATGCATTGGAACTAATGAAAACAATCTGTCTGCATTATTGCGTCTGTCCCCGAATGTTGTAATTCCTGGCGTACATCAGCTATTGCTTGTTAAACCAGCCGATGTTTAATGTTTTGACGGTGAGTTGAATTTATTGGTCTGATTGATTTTAACATTTTAACCAGAGAAGAGAAGAGATGCTGGAAGATGGGACCTGAAGCTAGAAACAGATGAGGTCTTGTGCTGAAGGTTGCAGCATTAGTCTTTAGATGCTTATTTTAATGTTCAAGGAAAAATATAAAAATGTGTCTGTTTATCTTTTTGACTGGAGATAACCCTGGTGATTGCTGTTTCATTAGCATATAAGGCTTAAAAAAACACATATGCATTTAAGGGTTTACTGGTCTGAAGGTTGAATCTGTTTATCACAGGTGGTATCTTGCTTTTTGTTCACTTTTATTATTAAGAGGGATAGTTAATGGAAAAAAGACCACATCTACATGATAAAAAAAATCAAATCCTTTTATGGAAACGGTTTTACTTACACATGACAGCGTTCTGCATTTTCATGGATCCAGTCTAGGGGATAGCAATGTTGCTTTCTTAAGAAACACAATGTGACTGCGAACATTCATAGCTATAGGTCGCAAGTGCTCTTTAATACCTTTTGTTGGTCTATGTGTGTGAAATTGTTTTTGAAGTTTGCCTTTCAATCCCCCCAAAATGTTGCTGTTCTGTAACACCCAGAATGCACAAAACATTTTCCTTTTTTAAAAGAAATAGCATCATGTATGTATCTCCCTAAAGTCTTTTCACTCTTATACCATCTAAGATGTACATAAAGTAAATTTCTTTGTTTAACTAAATGTTAACACTTAACGTACATTACCCATATAAAAGTAAATGCTGAAAGTCTAAAAAGTCCATCCATCCATCATTTAAACAATTCATATGATTCCATTGGTTAATAAATTTCTGCTGAAGCAAACTCTATATCTGTGAGAAAAACAGATTCATATTTAAACTCATACCAAAACTCAAAATGTAACAATATTGATTTAATGTTCTATACGTTTTTGATGTGTGTTCTATTTGGACCATAAATTGATAGTATACTCTTCTTATTTTCAACCTTTCTTACTTTCTTCTGCAGAAAATAAAAGATAACAAAAAAATTGGTTACCTGAACAGAACAAAAATATCTATTTTTGTTATCTACAGAAAAAAAGATTGTATATTAATTGTTGATTTAATAATGATAGTTTTTTGGGGGGGAACTATGACTTTAATTATTTTAAGTTCCAATTTAGATAATATTATTGCATATCATGAAGTTATTTGTTTCTCTTCAACCGATAAAGGTATTCATACATCACAAATTCACATGAGAGCAAGTAAATGATAAAAAGAAGTTTCAACTCAGTGTAATCCATTTCTTAAAAGGTAAAAACCGGATTCACAATGAGATTGAAGAGCAGCTGTACAGGACATTTTATTATATTTCATATCATTTGTGAATATTATTTATTTCTGCAAATTGATTCTATATTACAGAGCAAGAATTAGGTTACACACGGTCTACTTCTGAACTACCCGGCCTTAATAGGTGTATATTCTGCCTTTGCAAGAGTAGTTACTTATATGATTAAGAAAAAGGCTTCCATCAGACACCCTTGGAAAGTGTTCCATGTATTTTAACAATTTGTAACACACTCTAGCCTGCACTAGCAACACAATAAAACCTCTTCCGAAAATGTGTGAAAGAACCCTTTTTTGGTAACTTCATCTTGTGTTTCCAGACTCCAAGCTGGCCAGCCGGGAAAGGGGGAAGCTGTGCTTCAGAGCCACCAGATGCCAAACAGAGGAAGGTGAGGCTGACAGTACATATACATTTTCAAATACTCTCAAAGCATGGTCTGTATGAAATCATATCTCACTTTGTCAACCACTCATACACTGATATTTCTTACTCCTAAAGCTAACTCGAACACAAGAGAAAAATACACCTTTGCTGACCTCAACCTTGGAAATGAACAAGTAAGAGAGACATTATGATGTCACAATTATACGCTTTCTTCAGCCTGCCACCATTTCAAATCAAAAACAAGGCTGGGAGGGGCAGTAGTGGAGCAGCGTCCTCTTTAATGCATTTTTGCGATGGAAATGCAGATCAAATAACCATAAAGCATTGAAAATAATATTTTTCACAGGACAAAGAGCTACAGTAATCGCAAACTGTTTTACGGACATGTGATCCAACTTTAGGTAGCAATAATACATATATTTAAGAAAATGACTCTGGAAACTGTAAGCTAACTGATAATTTAATGTAAGCATGTTTATCTTACTTTAAATGTTGCACACTGCTGAAGGTTTAACTTATGCTCCCATCTGGGATTAGCGCTTAGCCAACAGGCAAATTTCCAAAGCCATTTACTTAAGTGAAGTGAAGTTAAGTGACGTCACATAGAGCCAAGAATGGTGACCCATACTCTGGATCTGTGCTGTTCATTTAACACATCTAGAGTGCACACACACAGTAGTGAACATACATACCAACTGTGAAAACACACCAACAGTGAAC
Organism: Triplophysa yarkandensis; assembly: GCA_033220385.1. Lineage (NCBI taxonomy): Eukaryota > Metazoa > Chordata > Actinopteri > Cypriniformes > Nemacheilidae > Triplophysa > Triplophysa yarkandensis. The sequence goes on along the minus strand of CM065658.1, from coordinate 8,206,085 downwards.
ACACGCACACACCAACCGCGAACACACACCCGGACAAGTGGGTTGCTCCTGCGCCCGGGGAGCAGTTGGGGGTTCGGTGCCAACTCAAGGACATAGAAGTCATGCTATCGCCGGTCCAAGACTTAAACCCACAACCCTAAGGTTAGGAGTCAAACTCTCTAACCACATGACCATGAATTCCCCTACTTAAATAAATGAAATGTAGTTTCCTGATAGTTAGATCATATGTCTTTCAAACAAGCCGCAATTTCTGAAGCTCTTTGTCCTTCTAAAAATTGAATAATGACGTCTATTTTTTGGACAGATATACCATCAGCATTTTTGTATGCGACAATCCACTATAGTGGACTGTGCTCGACTGCTGTCTCTCACAGCCTCATTTTCAATCCAAAATGGCTGTAGGTTGAAAGGTTCTTTTGTGTAATCTGTCAATCTTTCTGACATATTCTCCATTTTATTCAGATTGTCAGCTCTACTACTCCTTGCGCTGACTTCTTTTTCCGACGGGGTTTGCCATCTGAATCCAGGAAAGTTGCCGTGCCCATGGGCGGTGATCGTCAAATAAGGAGACACAGCCTTACGCAACAAAGCATCAATGAGGACAATGTGACGAGTATTGTCAAAAAATGCAGTGAATTAGAGCTGGACATAATCGTCCTCTGGAAGGTAGAGCAACTTTTTTTATTTAAACATCGAGAGATCCTAGTTTTTATATTCAATGAATACCATAGGTTTTTCATTCTTTAAAAGTGCTGTCCATCTCTGAAGATATCCATTAGACTCCTCAGACTATATTTCAGCAGTTCCATTCATAATGCAACAACAGTTTTTTATACATCCAGTAAATATATATATATATTATCAAATAGTTTTATCTCAGTATTTAAATGTGTCAGAATACAGAAGAAAACATTTACAACATCCAGTTATTTGAAAACAAAGTAAACAAACAAAATAGTTAGTAAGTCTTTTTTTACAATTGTGCCCTTTTTCATTTTGGAGTACATATATGACTTGGGCTCTTCTGAATTACATCAATAGTTGCTTTTGTATTGGCATTGCGATTTTTGTACCATGTAGATTAAAATTATAAATGATAACATTTCTAAATTGTGTACCAGAGGGTTAAACAAGTTAATGCATGATTTATTTTCATTATAAAGTAACATAATCTTTGGCAAAAATAATAAAAAAAATAATGATATAGATCTTTTTTCTTACAAATTTGTCCATGCCATTTTGTCATTTGTTAGTTCATAGCCTGTCACAGATATGCTAAAAAAAGCCCATGAAGTTTTTATAGTTATTCTTATTTCTGTTTCTTTCATGAATTTACATAAAAAAAAATTGCTTTAAATTTTTTATGAGAGTATTCTACCACAATAGAAAATAGCATTGGATTTTTTTGTCATTGTTAATTATGCATTTGAATCATGTTAATTGTGGACTTCATGAGTTATTCATGAGTTATTTTATACCTTGTTTAAATTAAACATTTTGTTTTTGTTGCAGGCATATGTTGTCGAGGATAATAAGCAGCTTATTTTAGAGGGACAGCTTCATGTTGCACTGCAAACCATTGGAAAAGAAGCCTGCTCGCTCTCACAGAAAGAGGTACATACGCAGACAAAGTACACACATCAAAATACAAAGAGGATATTGGTTCTAAAATTCTAGCACAGGGTTCTACCTAAAAAATGACAAGCTCACAGAAATATAATAGTACATACATATGAATTACATCTATACATTAAATGATGCACTACAATAAAACAAGAGCTTGTTTTTATCTTAACAGATGCAGGTTAAACGTAAAAAAACTACTCAAACTCACTATATCGTCATTTCCAAACTCTTTACAACAGTTTTAATTCAGAAGATATTTTTAAGACATTTAATAAGCAAATTACAATGGTACCAAAAGCCCATGCAAGTGAAAGAGTAAAATTACCAACGTTCGTCAAAATATCTTCTTTTTTCTACTGAAGCATGAACAATCATTCAAGTCTGACAAGAGGGTAAGTAACTGATTAGAGAATTTTCTTTTTTTTTTAAATGAATGTCTTTATTTTTCTCACAGTATAGCACAGGTAATGGACATCACAACTGAGAAGTTTGTCCTTCTCTTTGCAAGTTGTTTAACGTTCATTGTGATGTCCGAACCTTGATTCTTTTGTAGCTCTCTAAATAAAAACTGGTTGAATAATACAGAGAGAAATCACTTTGGTCTTCTGACCTTGATGTGTGGGTAAAAGGACTTGACTGTTCTTTTCAAGAAGGATTGAATAAATACTCTATAGTTGTACACAGTGCAAATAAGGATGAAAAAGTGGAGATAAACCTTGGAAATGATTGTTGGAAGTTTTAAGTGGATACCTGGGTTCTTCTTAGAGGTTAAAGGCCAGTGACCTGCATTGTTAGAAAGTGTCTGTATATTACTATTATGAATGACTGAATCATCATCAGGGTTTTTTCTTCACAAATGGATGAGAAGGCTTGGATAAACATCTCTGCCTTCTTTTTTGGCAAAGAATGAGAAACATTTCCATTTAAAATACTTGGCACTTAAAACACAGCCAATATCAGGTTCCCATGGGTGGTTGCCAGGGCGTAGCTATGCAGTTGAGAATGTGTATGAGTTGTAGTAAGTTTATGAGTGTTCTGCAGCTTTGTGAAGAGCTTCTGTTTTATTCGTTTCAAGGTAACAGTAGAAGATTCTAGAAATAAGGTTTGTGAATTTACTAGAACAGGTATTAATAAGGAAATAAAACATTCACAAATAAAAGTTTTGTAATTTAATAGGTGCACAAACTCAAAAGGCTCTGTGCGATTATACAAAGATGACAACATAAGCTTCTTTCTTTAAATATAAAGCAATTCCTTCGCAAAAGCAAGTCCCCAAAGAGGTTTTGGACCCAGAAGTCTCATTCCATACTCATTTTCATTTTGCAATAACTATTTGGATTAAAATATTTACAGTGATGCAAATATCAAACTTAAGTTATCATTCTTAAAGCAGTGATCTGTATATTTTTTTTATTTTATTATGTTAATATTTATTTCACTATTGAAGGAGGAGGAAGTGATTTCTTTGAAATGCTTAAATCAATATTTTTTTATCATTTTGCTGTATCTTCGGTAAAGTCTGTTGTTTGTACTGAAATAAAAATAAAAAGTGACACCATAAATTGGAGTCCTTCTGTCACCCGCATGATGCGTTTTTTACCATTAACACATTTAAAGTGTAGTTCACCCAAAAATAAATGATGTCATATTTTTTACCCAATTCAAACTTGTATGACTTTCCTCCACAGACCTCAAAATAAGTTATTTTTAACAATGTTGTAAACCTGCAGTGGCACCCATTCACAACTATTGGACAAAACCATTGCAATTGAATGTCTGACAGCAACCATTTTTTTCAAATATCATATTTTGTGTTTTATGGAAGAAATAAAAATAAGAAAGAAAGTAATACAGGTTTCAAGGTTTAATGGGGTAAGAAAATAACAGAATTTCGATATCTTTATGGTGAACTATTACTTGAAAGCCTTGTCCACATAAGGTTTTCGACATTCAAACACATACGATTAACTGCTGATGAGCCGAGTGAAAGTGCAAATTAATTTCCTGACTATTTAAAAAAGAACATTTTACATTTACGTTACATAAATGCATTTGGCAGATACTTTTATTCCAATCCTTATTCACAGCCTTCATTGATCGTGTTCACCTGGAAACTTTTAGTACAACTGTATTTTGTTGTATGACACACTTCAGGAACATTTACATCCCTTTAAGAAGCAGCTTTTATTAAAAGCAGCCCTTTAAGAAATGTTTCCAATCTCCAAGTTATCCGTACAAAACATGGTGATACAACATGGCTTGTATTTATGTGTGCCTGCGGTTTATAGAAACATAAAAAGCATATTCTAACTTAATACAAACATAACAATTTATCACATAGGGTCTCTGTAGACAAAGATTTGTACATACCCTAGCATTTCTGTCAATAGATCCTACTTAAAATTCCACACAACTCATTTAAACCCTCACAAAATGATTAGAAATCAGTTACAATCCCTGAATATAAACAACAAATATCCATAAACAACAAACCTCTCTACACTGACCCCATATTTTCCTCTTCATAAGAAACGAACCAAAGAACAAAGCAACTTAAAGAGCTGAAATTGTTTAAATGCTCTTAATGAAAAAAAATGGATCCAAAACACTTAAAACATCCAGAGAGCCAGACTTTCAGAGTGTCCATCTGCCATCAATCATTATAAATTGATACAGGATAGGTATACTTAAGTTTCATTCACATTTTTTATTCTCTTTTTGTATTGAAACTAAATTCGGTCCGACAGCTCCATCTGCACACTGTTGCATAGCAACACTCATTCACACCAGAGGAAGTCCCTCACGTGAGGCAATCGCGTCACACGTTGATCTCAAAGTCTTTTTATAGAAAGCTCACGTGAACACGTGTTTTTCTTCCTTTTGGGTCCTGTCGTACTCGCTTCTTTACCCGTGCGCTCACACATAGTAACACTTCTTCACAACCCCATGAATGCATTTGTTACGATGCTGAAATGTTTCAACATATTTTTTTTCATCAATTAGGAGACTCAAGAGATGGTGCTTTTGAAGTTTAAGCCAGATGTCCCGCCCCCCTTAAGCAAGCCCTCGATGGAGCAGCTATCCCACCTTATAAAGACCTGTCTCAACTACCCCGAGTCTTATGATCATCCCTTTCCACAAAAGAGGTAATGCACATAGCAAACAAGCACATTTCAAAACCTCAAAGAGACGTCAATTGGTTAGCCAAAATCCATCGGCTATGTTTTCAAGGCGATAAGACTCACAGACGTAAAGCAATGTTCTCACGCAATGCTGGAAGTTTGTTTGGCCTGGTTCTGCAGAGATTCGGGAAAGCAGGTGTGTCTGTGGGAAGGCGTGAAAGATGAAGATAAACTAGATTAGGTGGAGGACATGTGGACTCTAAATGCACCATCACTCATTGTCTTGTATCGGTGTGGGAACACAAATGAATTTGCTCATTTATTTTAAGCGGTCGGACGGAGATGAAAACAAACACAGAGTTCGAGGGACTAACATGAATAAATGTTTTTGAAAAACCCCTGAGGTGGAAATCAAAGTTTAAAATGCTGTTTATGTGATAATGTGGTTTCAAAGCAGTTCTGTTTGAGAAGTGGTGGTGTATCTTGAATAAATCATGCCAAAAGGGTCCAACCTCAAGTACCTTATTGCTTTTATAAACGGCTACCACACAATACAAATATTGAAAGTAAAAATATTTATTAATTTGTTTATATTAAGTTTTAAGTTTTGATTAATAAAAATCATTAACTGCTTAAAAAGTCACAGCTGTATGTTTACTTTGCAAACGGTTGATAAGGGGGCTCAATGATACACCGAAACTGTTATAGCAGTGCCCTATCATGAATACAACACAGTTGCTGACCAATCAGAATTAAGGAATGGAACTAAACAATTTGCTTCTTTGGCTCCTGCTATGGCTTCAAAAGCCACACGTATCTAGATACTTCTGCCTATTGGCCATTGGCTCTCGACGCGGACAACGACGAAAAGTTTTAATTTAAACTAGCATGTTGTCCACAGCGTAGATCCGATGAGGAACAAAAAACTGACCTTAAAGAATATGTCATCCATGTGTGTGCTTCAGGACAAAGGACAAAAGTCATGAGCTCCATTATTAAAATAACATTCAGATATTTAAGACTGCTCAATTCAATGCAAAGTCGTGCAATCCCTTTTGTGTGTTTAAAAGCTTGAGAAGTGTTCTTATCTTTAAGGTTTGAGTTCATGGTTATGAGGAGATGTTATTTTCGAGGTTTGCATTATCCTCCTGAACAAAAGTGTCAGATTTTACATGGTTTGATTCCGTTGAGGGGACAAAGAGAAATGTCTTAAAATGTCAAGGCTTAGCTGCAAAGCCTTTCTGTGCCTAAAATAATCTCTCTTCCACAGTTTATGTATGGTACCAGTTACCCTGACGCTGTCCAACTGTTCCTTGGCTCAGGTAGACGTCATCATTGATCTGCGACACAAAACCACCAGGTACATCATAGTTTTGTCCAAAGTTTAGGGAATGTGTGGACAAGTCAATGCATATTTATTCATATTTTTCTTTTGTCTTCTTTCTCAGCCCAGAATCTTTGGAATTGCACGGTTCTTTCACCTGGATGGGCCAAACTCAATATAAGTTACAACTGCAGGCACAAGAGGTGTTCAGGCTTTCCTTAAAGGCCTGCTTCTTCCAGGCTGGAGTTTACAACTTGGGCACACCTCGTGTGTTTGCCAAGTTGGCACAGACCAGCACGATGTGCGAGACCAGCCAGCAGAGCGCCATGCCTGCCCTCATTATCATCAACAGCGTTTGAGTAACCCGACGGTTCTCTAACTTTAATCCAAACCCTTCTTCAACATTCTTTAAAGACTTGGCCCGGCTATCGGAAGTGGACTCCAAGATTTTTGTACTTCTTGCTAAAACTAATCTAATTGAAAAATAAGAATAACTCCATAAGATTTGCACACAAAATTCCAACATAACATGGCATCTGAAGGAACGCCTGCGATGGTGAGGTTAACACAAACAGACTCTAGGTGTTTTGTCTTAAATGCAATGAATCGTATGACTGGATCTTTTTCCCCATCTTAATTTATCTCTATCTCGTATATCATCAGATGTTTCTTTTATGTAATATTTTTGTTTTTAGAAGTTTGGAAATGGTGTTGTCATGTACATTGAATTTTGGCTATGCATCTGCCTCATGTTGCCCTGCTGTCTGTCTCATGGTTCTCCACTATCCTCGGTTGCCACAGTAACGAAAAACATCTGCGATTCCTAAATCCAGAAATATTAAACACTGCAACCTGATGAGCTGTAGTAGACATCATCTCTACATACTACATATAATGTGCTAATGAGGAATTAAGTGGAAATTCTTTGAACTTATGAGAAGTCATCGGTGTAGGACAGTGAGGAACCGTCTTAATGTTTATAACCCAATAAGAAATGGCAGAATCTGTGTCGCATTAATAGCAAAGATTACAGAACTGACACTGAGAAGATAAAAGTCACTGTGTGAGTGGGCTGTGCTGTTTTCACTGGACGAATTTTAATGTTCCACAATCAAACGTTTGCCACCACCTCTGCTCTGACTCCATTGATCCAACTGTTATTTAAATGTATCTACATGACTGCTTTTCTGAGAAAATGATGTATTATATTTATAACAAATTACTGTACATAGAATAAAATGTAACCAATAACCAAGAACCTGACCACTTATTGCTATTTTGTTGTTTGCATGCAAGGTTAAACTGCTAGATGTGGCAACTCTGCTGCTTTTTAATCTGTCAAATGTTGCAACCCTGAAACCCCAAACAGAGCCAAGCTTCACGCTTTGCTCTAAATTAATGTGTTTCATCTGATCAGACGACAATTAACATGACTATTGGCATCTTTTAACAATGCATTGGATAGGCACTCTTATAAAAAGCAATTACAATGCAAAATATTTTATCTGGTTGTGTTGAATTGGAGTGAGACCCCGTGACCTTGGCTCTGCTCTCATATGAGTTACAGTACAGACAGAGGATTGAGTTTGTCTTCCTATACATCCATATGATTTTTCTATCCCGATGTAAAGGTTATTCTGTAAATCTGTAGGTACAATGTTGAGTGTTAGGTTATTTTTTTATCCCCAATGTTTTAGTGTCTTTCAACTCGTGAATTGTACCTGCTTTGAGATTTTCTTTAGGATACCAGCAACTCTCCATGAACTCTGCGTGCACTAGATTTAGCGTGTTTTGTTTTAACAGATTTTTTCATTTCTGTTGGAAATTTTTCTTAAACACCCTTTAGTGTAAAAAGTGACAAAAGCAAATGATTATGAATATATATATTGAATATAAAACTATTTTCGTCAACTAAGGATAGTATTATGTACCTTAATAGCTTCGTGAACAAATTAATATATATATATACTTGATAATAATTAATGAAGATTTAAAGGAAATCTAGGTTAAATAAATGAATCCTTTGTTTTGATTAATTTTAATTAAAAAAATTAAGTAAATCCAGCTTAATCCTGTTCAAACTACTACTTAAATTGGTAAAAGTTTCCACTTAAAGGCGGTTTCTGGATGTCATTATAAAAATTTGAAAAAAAAAAGGATATCACCCCATGTTTGAAAGCCTTGCCCCATACATACATCATCAATCAATGTTGGCTAATGTTCCTCTCCCAATTAAGGAAAAGGACCCGCCCCTTACTGCTGATTGGCTGCATGAAAGCATTTAAAGACCCTACCTTTAAGGTGTCAATAGTGTACTTATTTTAGATACATATTTTAAAAAATATATTGTAGATGTACTTAACATAATCAGTAAGTGTAACTTGAAGCAAATAAGTTGTACCTACAATATTGCATAAATAATATTTTACTTAAAAAGATTGTAATTCTATTGAGTAATTTATTGTTTTATATTATTATATTGAGGAAATTATTATTTTAATATTAGTATATTGAGGAAATTGTTTTTATATTATTATATTGTGGAAATTATATTTTTATATAATTATATTGAGGAAATATTATTTTTATATAATTATATTGAGGAAAAATTATTTTTATATAATTATTTTGAGGAAATAATTATTTTTATATTATATTGAGGAAATTATAATTTTAATATTATTAAATTGAGGGAAAAATGATTAAAACGTGGAATTAATGAGAAATACTCCTAAAGTTCAGCATTTCTCAATAATCCTTTATTTAAAAAAAGAGTGTTTATGATTTAAATGTATGTCGTCACACACGTGTGTATCTCAGCTCTCGGGTTCACCTGTGCGTGCGTGTGCGTGTGTGCGCGCATCTCTCTGTGCGCACATCAACTCGCTGCATCTCACTTTGGTCTCATCTCACTTTGGTCTCATCTCACTTTGGTCTCATCTCAGTTTGGTCTCATCTCAGTTTGGTCTCATCTCAGTTTGGTCTCATCTCACTTTGGTCTCATCTCACTTTGGTCTCATCTCACTTTGGTCTCATCCTCATCCACTCAGCTGCTCGCAGCCTTTGACAAATGAACCACGGACACATCCCGGATCAAGCGGAGGAATCCCTTTGGCTTCCCACGGACAGGAGAGGCTGGCGGCTTTAATGGTAGGAGATCTGGTCCGGATTATTCTTATTTAACGCAGTTTGCATTGCTGAAATCCTTCAGGGGTGAAAGTGTGAGCACGAGCTGGTGGGTTTATGGGATGCTGGAGGCTCTCTGCGCTCTCTGCGCTCTGCGCTCCGGGCTGCAGTGTGAGGGTGTTGGTTCTTTCCCTTTTCAGGTTTGTGCCCCTTTTTTTTGGGTCATGCTTCATTGAGCACACTTGTTGATTGGATCCAGCTTTGCCAACTCATCTGGTTTGAGGGTTTTGGGGTCAGTTGTGGTCTGGTGGTTTGAGACTTGTAAGCAGAAGGTTGTGGGGTTGAATCCCAGTGTCAGCAGACAAGTGTCCTTGAGCATCTTAACCCTGTTTGCTCTGCTGTGATGATTGACTGCTTTGGATAAAAGTGTCTGCCAAATGAATAAATGTAAATGTTCTTTTCACCTATAGGTTCACACACTTTTTTGGCTTTGAGAACTTGCTTGTAGGTTTATGTCTGAAGTAAATGTGTTTGATCTTGTAGACTCAATTTTATGTTGTGAGACTGACTAAGAGTCATCATATTGCTATGAAAAACAGTCATATTGCAAAGAAATGCTTTGGTTTTGAGTGTGAGATCTCCTTCAGCATCTGAAAGTTCTGGCATGATGCTTTCTTCTGACTGTAGGTCACAAAATGCTGTGAATCCATTACAAACACATTTTGATGTGCTTTTGTACAGCATGCCGTAGGATGTTACGTTTTTAAGACTGTATGATTAAAATGTCCAGATGATAGCATAATATCACAGCTGTTTCTTTTAATACATGCTGTATTCACATAGTCAAAGAGAATGATTGACACCTATAATAAGCCCAGTATGATGCTAATTGGGGTTTCTGCAGGTCACTCTAACAGATCTGATCATACAAATGAGCTGAGCGCAGTTTCAGGATAAGAGGGGCAATGGTGTGACCATGAAAGAGAATAAATAAGACCATACTCACCTCTTTTCCATGCAATATTAATGTATATTGAATATTGTATATGTATATTGAATGAATATCGATGGAAAGTAACATCATGTACGATCACGTGCCATAATGTGATGTTTTATTCATATTCGTTACTATTGCTTTGTGTGAAAAAAGTTATATTCCAATTCTTGAAATTATCATCATATGTAGTTTTATAGTTCAACTCACCTATCCAGGGGCAGAACATAAAACACACATATAACACAAGAGTGGTAACATTTTATTTTAATTGTTATTCCCGAGATTAAAAAGACAGTTCACTCAATAATGGAATTTGTTCATCATTTTCTAATGAGAAGACATAAGAACAATGTTGGCCCCATTGACATCCTATGGACACAAAAACTACCAAACATTTCTTTTTCCTTCAAAAGAGTCACAAATATAAAAGCGACTACCATTTTAACATGCTAGAAAACAATAGCTGTAAAAAAATAACCCACAGTTTTCATTTTTTTATATGTACATGTTTAAGGAAAATGATCATTTTGTGAACTAGAACTCTGAACTCAATTTAATTTGCATTTCTCTGCATTCGAAACAGGTCGGCCAGATTGAAAATACAAAAAAGATGTTGTTTGCAGGTCTTGAAAAATGTTTGCAGGTCTTGAACATGTTCATATTTCAGTTTTAATAACACAACACTGTGTTCAGAACTAAATATATTGGAAAAGAACTTTTATTTTTTATCAAATTGCTGTTAGGCTGTACAGGCAACTGGAGGTCGTGATCTGGACTTGGTATAATTGGTCAGGTTTAACCTAAGCAACCGTTTCAACAAAAAAATAACACCAGCTAGTATTTTTTGTGGATGGCTCCGGAATATTTCCGCATGACAATGGTAAACTCATTGAGCTTAGTGCACAAGTGTGCCATTGAACACTTTTGTTAAGATATACCAGGATGGAAACCAAGGTTGTTGCTGGGCAATATTAATTATGAACATTAATAGTTTAAATACTTTACCCTTTTACAATTTGAGGTTGGAAAACCGTTTATATTTTTAGGTTAAGTATTAAAATGATGACAGCCTTTGTGTATAACTTTTTCTTTAGGAATCAATGGCTGAAAACAATGGTTGACTTTGAATGTAAATTTTGATGGCTTTTGCCTATGGTGGTTACTGAGTTCAAAAGATTGTTACTTAAATTAAAAGTTGTATTTTACTAGTTGTGTAGATTACTATTAAAGTGATTATTCGCCCCCCAAAAAAAATCTGTATCACCTCCCGAGTTGCATTGGTTTTGTGTCCATACAATTGAAGTGAATGGATGCTGTCAGTGGATATCTTTATTCAGATCCATTTAACAGTGAATATGTTGTTGTGTCTCCTTTATTAAATCAACACGATTTAAAAAATAGTCTTTTTATAACCTGAAGAACATTTTTACATCACAGAAAATCTTTTGGTAAACAGGTTTTTACAGTTCTCAAAACCATCTATTAAAAAGGTTCACCTATAGCATCATAAAGCATCTTTATTTTTAAGAGTGCACGTAGGCTTGTGTATAATAGTTCAGGGAGGATGTGATGCGTCTGTTCTAGAAAACGGCATTCATATGTATTTCTGCATTTATATGTATTTCTATGTCCTTGAGTTTCAAATCAATACCTGACTGTTTCACTCAATGGTTCTCTCCACATCCCCACCGAAGATTTCACAGCTAAAGATGGTGATGGAGCGGCAGGTGAATTCTCAGATTTAGCACTGTGTACAGATGTCTGTGTTTGTATGTGTCGAGTTTGACAAAGACTTTTCTGTTGCATATGTCAACTTGAATGCCTTTCATCAGCTTAACAGAACTGTCAGGAAAAGCTGTTAGCAGTGCCAGAAATTGTCTTGATAATTCATCAGTTTGCATCGGTCTGCTGTGCTAATGTAAAAGATTACTGCATACCGAGAACTTAAGGCTTGAAGGCCTGAGGCTTAAGATTCAAATCTTCGATGTTTTATGCGATCATTTTCATATTGAACCCCCATATTATGTTTCTATTAATGGGCTTTAAATAGTTAAAACATGGGCTGAATACAAGATAGAAACTTTTATTTGCAATGAACCTTATAAGAAGGTACAATTCCAGTGATATTCGTCTTTTCTCCATCAAATGAAATACGAACATTTCAAACAACCATGAAGTGGTCTTTCCTGCATCTAAAAATGCTGAATATTTCCCCAAATGAATAAAAAAAGTGATTCATGGTCATTTTCAGTCATAGCAAATCACTGTTCATATCTCCTTGAAAGGTGGAAGGCAGATATTTCTGAAATTGCAGGAAATCATGATCTAACTGTATATACCCGAACAATGATTGAGTACATGTAATGTTCATTTAACAAATTTAACCAGTCGCATGAACTTTAGGTTTGGATAAGATTCTGGTTGATCTTTTGTGTGATATTTCGGGTCATACCTGGAGAGGTTTTGAGCAACCATTATGCAGTTCATTGAGTGCTCTTTCCATCTGTCTGGACATTCTTTATCCTCCTTCAGTTGTCGTAAAAAAGCAATGCCTTGTGCCTTCCTAACGTCTTGAACTCTCAGCTGGAGGTCAAATGAGTTTCTCTATGAGTTTCTGTATTTAGTAATAAGATGTTTGTTGACTGCAGGTGGTCTTGATTATTTCAAGAAGGTTAGGTTTAATTGTTCAATCACTGATTTTTAATTATTGTGTGTTTGAAAATGTATCTTTGGGCCTAGAGAAAAGAGAAACATTACATGTTATATAGTCTTCCTTTAACAAGAAAACAGAAAAACTAATTCTTCTCATCTCTTCCCAGGTAAAATGTTTACACCTTAAATTGCCATGGCCAGTTTACAAACGCTTGCACACTTTCTTTGGTGTTTTTTGTAACAATGATTGGATATTTCCGGAAAAAGCCGAGCTCCTGCGGTCAGGCCATGAGCCGTGACCCATGACAAATCTCCTCTCGCCGGATTCTCCTGGAATATACACACTGATGTTCAGGCTTTTCTGCGCTCTCTGATTGGATCATGGGCAAGATTTTACGGGCTAATGGCCAATTAGTAACTCGTAACCTAATGACGGTGATATATTGAATATTTATAAGACAAATCTGCATTGTTGAACATGACAACTCAACATGTTCAACAGTCTAAAGCACTTCAAATGCATGAAACAGCGTGATACTTTCTCTTCAAGTGATATAAAGTGTGCCCTGCAACCCTGAGCATTTTGATGTTCCTTCCTGTCCTCTCGGCTGGTTTTATTAGTTTTAACTACAGCTTTTGTTGGGATTTGATGGTCATTGGCAGCAGGCATTAACATTTCAAATAGAGCCTGTATTCAATCAATTCTGGCACAATAATATTTTATTCAGCCAACTTTGTAATAGTTTGTATTAGCCAGCCAAAGCTGTGATAAAAGAAAAAGAAAGTTAAAGGGTCTATAAGCTGTTTAATCGTGATATTATTTGTTAATATTAAGCTCAAAATGCCAGACATATAGTTATTGCTGCTGTCTGACGCCCTTAAAACCATGTTGAGTATGTAGATTTTTTTGGAACAATTGACATGAACCATGTTCTTTTTTACAGCCAAAAAGTTTCTTAATGTATAATGTAAAATATTTTTCATGTGGTTCAATACACTCCTCCAAAATAAACAGTTGTATTAACTTACTTTAATCTTTTAAAACATAAAATAGAGTTTTAAGTTTAAAAGGTATTAAAAGTAGTTAAGGGTATTAAGTTTATATATAAGTTTTTTCGTTTACGTAGTGAAAAAAAGCAAGTATTTATTTAACAAATATAGATAATATACACTAACATTTTTTGTGAAATACAAAATAATTATTTAGGAATTATTTAAATTATTATTATATTTATTAACATATATTAACAAATTTAAACAATGCATATATACTTAATTTCAATCCTTTTAACCTTACTCTTTTTTTTAAGTGTCTGATTTAACAAAACGGACTCTTGACTTCCTGAGGTGTCACCTTGAGATGCTTTTTAAACAGCACCAAGACGATTTCCATTTATTCTGTGCTCAAGGTTGCTGCTATTCCTTCATTTTCAGCCCATGTCACCAATTTCAAAACCCTTTCACAAATCGAAATGAATTTATATACACTAACATTTACGTCATATTTGTGTTTAACTTCAAACATTTACATTCTTCAATCAAAAAGTTTTATGAATCATATGAAACTTTCATTCATCATAAAGCTGGCTCGCATATATCTAAAGTTATGCAAGAAGGAATTAAAGAACTGCATATATTTAAGCTAAAAAAACAGGATCAAAAGGCAAAAGATATAGTTATACTTTTTATTTATTTTTCTTGTGCCTTAGGTCTCATCGGTTGAATGCACATGAGTTGATCTCTTGTGTGTTGTGGATACCTCATGCATTTGCAGTTTTGCTTGACTGCCTCTGTATCTGTGTCCTGATGTCATTAATACGGCTCTCTGCCTACATACATTATCCCTAGCAGTTTAAGTTCATACAGCAGAGACCAGAAAACGACTTTACATGAACGTGGTGTGTCTTTTCATAAGTTATTATTTTCTTTAATGAAAAAGGAAGATTATAGATGTACAACACTAAATACCTCAGGCTGCTGCTGCTGCTGCTGCTGCTGCTTGTAAAAATCTTGTACTAGAGGTATGTAATAAAGTAATTTCAGAGGAAAATTTAGTTTTGTTAATTTATTCACTTGGCACGCATTACATTTTCACAGGGGTTTAGCCTTTGTAATTAACTTTTTCTGTTGAGTGAAGAAACCCACTGGGTGTTACTCACTACTCATTGCATAAAAGTGTCTTTTTCCAACCTTACATCAAAGAATAACATTGATATTTTCAGAGGTGACAATTTTGTATTTTGCATGAGATAACTTCTGCCAAAACAGTTTTTTTCGACAACAGCAAACATGTCCATGAAAGGCACTCAATGGGTTCAAGTGGCTCAAACAAAAATGTTTGATGACATGCCACCTATTTGAGAATGTGTCAGTCCATAGAAAAGCTTTATATCTTATTTAAAGCTTGTTTACATTCAATTGGATTTTATCTTGGTTTTAGTATCGATGATTCTTAAATATTTGAAATAAAAGAGTGTCTAACAACAATGAAAATGTTGAATAATAAAGATCTGAAGATTCTTTGTGTTTGTAAGGCTGTCAAAATAAATAATCGTGATTATTAACCTCTAAAATAACAGTTTGCATAATGTATATACTGTGCATATTACCTTTATTAAGACTAACACATGCCTTTAAATATTTCAAATTGTGCACAACGAGCTCATTGGCTGCAAAATACAGATATAAAAAAAATCAAAGTATAATATATATATTTAGATTTATATTCTTAATTTTAATAATACAGTTATATGCAAAACATTTTTTATCTTAAATATATGTACGCGTGTGTTTTGCTTGACTGTGTAACATGCACAAAGCACAGGCATACATTATGTAAAAAAGTACTTTGAATGTGATTACTGGCAATTTTCAACCTTGTCTCAGCAACCTACATTGACTGCATATTTATATTTTCCAAAGTTGCTTTCTCAAGACCTTTTGCTCCCTTTAGCCTAAGGGCAAGTGCAACAAAATCTTTGAGTAAGCCTTGTGTGTTGTTTTAAAAAAAACTGATTAAACACAAGCAATCTTTTTGTTGTTTTTAACACACTTTTTTTATTTGGACTTTTTCGTGGTTGGTAAAACCAGTGTTTTTCTATTTTGTCATAATACCATATCCAGTGTATATCATGTACATATTTATTTATTATTTATTTCTTTGTTAAGCTGCGAATGTGCATCAGTATTAAAATTACTATTGACACATAGAATACATAACAATTAAATGTAATTAAATATTAATTTATGGTTCATGATTTTATTGTATAATATGTAATACTGTAATAGTTTAGCAGATGTGATTTTTGGTTAAAAAAAATAAGCCAGTTTAAATCAATTAATTCATATCTTTTTATGCTAACCTGTTCAGTGAAGGATGTATTTGTCAAAAAACGTCTATTACAACCATGATGTCTGCATGTTTGTGTTGCAGATGCGAGGGCTGGACAACAGCACCTTCCAGTCCAACATACCTGTGGCGGCTGACATATTTGTGGGCGTGATTTATTCCTTATTTGGTAAGGTAGAAAATTACATTTTTAATCATCTGGTGTGTAGATTTTTAACCAAATGAGAATTTATGTGCATTTATGTGCAAATTGTGATGATGTGTTCCATGTGGCTTGGTAAATATAATAAAAAGAAAGAACAAGTTATATTAACTTAATGAAAATGATTTGCTTCTATGAAAAATATAAAATAATTTAGTTACAACACTGTGCAAAATCTGTAAAATAGGACACAATGTACTGTATTAATATAAAGGAATACTCTGTATTCATTATTTACAGTTGTTTTACCTGTATCTTACATCTTGCAGTATATTAAATTATATTGGAGAAGTAACGTAAATGTCCGTAAAATAAACAGAAAATGTACAGGACTGCGTTTCCCATAAGCACATTAAGCCTAAATGATCATAGCTTCATTGGTTTCAATGGGTCAACGATGTACTTAAGCTTACGATACAGCCCTGGTATTCCTCTTTAACTATTTTTTATGGGGTGTTTTATACAGTGAATCCAAAAGTTAATTTCTCTAATACAAATATTTATATCGTTTATGTGATATAAAGTATTAATTTAACAAATATCTATTTGTAATTTACTCCAATGTTTTGGTGAATTCTAATAGAAACATTTGAGTTCACATGTGTCCTTGTGTTTCAAATTAAACACATCAAATAATAAAGAAAATATTCCCAGTATTCTAAGCTCCGAATGAAATATTTCAATACAAGATGTCCTGTTTGAAATGTTAATTGCCGTAACAATCGGATTTTATACTCTGTAACATCTTGTTTCAATCTACAGTAAGTGTGACGTTTGTCTTAGCACAGGATGTTCAAAATAAGCATGTATAAGAGGACTTTCCCACTGCCTTCATAGTAATATCTTTAAGATCTATGTCCTTTAAAATGAGCAGTCTCTAAATCGTCCCTAAATTGAATTAACAAGATGAAATTTGCCGGAATTTAGGGAGTTGGGACTACAAAAGTATGTATGTCTATACTAAGTGGTTTTGTGTCCACACAATGGAAGTCAATAGGATCCAGTGTTGTTTGATTGCCCTCCTTCCAAATATCTTATTTGGTGTGTTCTGCAGAAGAAAGAAAGGCAAATGCCCACAGTTCCGGTTTGTTGTTTTCAGAGCCTCCAAACGCTAATCGAGTTTGTGGAGAAAATTCACTAAGACTGAATCGTGCAGATCGATTAAATTCAAACATATTGCACATTCTCGTTCAGAAAGTACTATAACTAACAAATGATTTGCCGCTATCAGTTCCACAGCAAACACAAATGATCTAGCTGCTTTTAATGTACACAATACCAAAAGTTCGGAAACGGCCTTGAAAAGCGGGGTTTCAGACAACATGGGCATGTATACTTTTCCACTGAAAAAGCAAAACAAAAAATGTTCAAACATACACAGAAAAAAAACGATGTCCACTTAAAAAAACAAACTTAAAAATACTGCAAAAACTCTATTGAATCTTAAAGATAAATCAACAAAATCCTCAAATATGTATTTCTTTAAAAAAGCAAAACTTAAAATTACAATTAATCCGAAAAGTAATCTTTAAAAGCAGCATGCTGGGAGCTACAGGGAAATTGCCCGGTTTGTTAAATCCACAAAATAATTTATTTGCAGTCAGAACAATTGAAAAAAAATAGATTTTTTTCCAAAAAATGTACGTTATGTAAACTTCGATTTTTGGACTTAAAACAGGAACATATCTCTATTAATTATGTATTCATTCACTTTATTCACAAAATCTACTAAGACACAATATAAATTGTAGAAAAAAAACTTTCTCTTTGATTCATAAAAATATTCACAATTAGCATAAGATAAGGAACTACACTCTCATTACGGGTAATAGTCAAGGAAGTTTGCTGGTGTAACATGGCCTAAGCAGTCGTAGTAATGTCATACAGCACACGTGGAACTGCTAACTTCCGTCAACATATTCGATGTTGGCATTCAGAGGGAACCACTTTATGGCACTGTGTGATATAACTGCGACTGCTTCGGCCCTTTATGGCTGCCAACTTTCTAGACTATTACGCCGGATCTTATGAAAATCTACTCTACTAATCTTATTTGTCTTGAAAACCAAGCTGTAAAATTTCCGCCAGTTTTAGTACACGATATAACAACAGAAGAGTCAGGTTTTAAGAAGTACAAATATCGAAACTCGTTGGTAATTTTTGAACGCGATGCGCAACGGCTGAATGGATTTCCAAACTGTAAAACTCAACAAAGTAACTCGGGGGGAGTTAGACATTGAGCCTATTTCCAAAAAAGTGGAATGTTCCTTTACGCTTTGAACCAGGGTCGACAACGCAAGATAAACAGTACATTTTAACAGTACATTTTCAGTAATTTGAGTCGCGCATCTACACAACTCGATGTTGCAGTTGTCATAGGGCCATTTGTGTTGATGATCCTCTAATATCTCTAAATAAGGCCGTGCAAGCTTAGATTTACTTCAGTTCGAAGCGCGCTGAATTCAGAATCGCAGAAGAGTTAACTTAATATTTTCACTTCATTTAGCTACTGTTGTGTTAAAGTAATTGTATTCACAGAGTGGTTATTTGCACTGCCATGATGTATACTGCGATATCTGTGGCATTGGGTACTAAGTCTTTGTGACACTGCGATGGCAGACCCAGGTTCTACTCCTGCTTTAAGCACTTTTTAATTTTCTAATATGTTGCAGTTAATAAATCCATTTGTTTCAATAAGGCTGTCATACAGAGAACACTTAGATTAAAGAATACTCTATTATAATTGCCCCAAATGTGCAAGAAAAGATGTTGGGCCAAGCCCCAGATGTCTACGATGTCTGCCTCTGTCACTGTGTCCGTTTATTGAAACATTGACTTGATGTGTACTCCAAGAAGATCCAAAAATCTATTGAAAAACCTAGGTCCAATTTAAACTTGTTACCTGGCATCGCAGCTGGCAAAGGGGCATGTCTGACTTTGACATGTATTAATGATGATAATGATAAATGTAAGTTGCTTTAATGTATCCCTTAAAAAACGCATCTAGTGCATTCTAGTGTATATTGCATGTCCTAAACTGAATTGCTTATGTGCTTCATCGTACCTGAGCATCTCAGTGGTTCTTCTCTTTGATGAATACCTGAAGTGTCTGCATTTTCCACACTCACACTACCGTAGATTTGATGTGCCGGTTTGTTTCATAGTCAAGCACTGCACAAGTGTTCTCATCTTGACTTTGAAATGCACTGTAGATGTCTGCAAGGATCATTGAATATTAATGTGAAGCAAACTGCCAGGCCACTACAGAACATCTTACATCCTCTTTGATCTAATAGATTCGTTTTTAATTTACTTGTCAGGCATTTTCTTCCCTGGCTCATGGAAGCTTGATTAAAACGAACCATTCAGTTTATGACAGTTTTTACTCTAAGTATGATCATTACTCATGCGTTCAGTGCTGGAACAATGGAGGTGGATTGAGTTCCAGCATATTGAAAGTGCCAAACGCTAAATCACTGTTTCATTTTAACACACTCTGTGCATGCTTCAAGCTCTCTTATTTGGCACATTTAATTTTTTGTGTGCCATTGATGGAGGCACAAATCCAGTTTTTGTTCATGAGTGCCTTTTGATATTGACGCTCTTGGGATGATATTTTGAATCTCCATTTTTCTTCAATCATTATTAATGGACACCTCTCATGATTTAAACACAGATTTAACAAAAGCTTGGAATATAACATAGTGTTTGCAGTAGTCACAAGCTTTTAGTCCAACTGCACATCAGGGTTCAGCTCTAATCTCTATTGTTGAAGTGGCTCTTTGGAAAATTAATTGCTAATGAGTTTGTGCCCAAAAAAGACTATAGGGTTACTTATATTGAGTTAGTTTATACTTAATAAATGCAGAACTGCTGTTTTCAATAACTATGCAGTCAGTGATAGCTCGGCTAAATTTGAAAATTCGTAACAATTAATAAGTCTGGCTTATCATTACTTGCAGGGTACAAATAATGGGTTGAGCAGGGGAAATTTGTTTAATGCAATATTTCTACGTGGCGATTTTAAAGAAAAAGCTTATAAAAAGTAATTGGGGGCCTGTGCCACAGTGGAGCTTTATGTCTAGGAACACCCCTGTGGTACATTACAAGTTTGTTATCATTAATTTCGTCATCGTTTTCCTACCGTCCACACTCAATTATTTTCACTGTGAGTTAAATAAATAAATATACAGTTTTAATTCTGTGTATATCTAATTAACAAAATTAGAATTTCCAAAAAATATTGGTGTATATTACAAATATATATTTGATAAATAAATATGGCATCAGAAGTAAATTTCTCTAAAATTAATAAATATTATTTATTTAATTAATTAAAAATAAATAAGTCATTCGAGTTAAGATTAGCAGGTTTTGCAGGTTTATATTAACATGTAAGCCTTGTTATCAATAAATCAATCTTTTATTTGTCACAGACACTGTTACATGCCGTGAAATGGCACCCCTCGGACCTTAAACACATATCACATTCAAGGGAAGACAGATCCGAGAGGTAGTAAAGAGAAAAAGGAACAACATGATACATGATTACTCTCGCTGTTGTAATTCACTTTCCCGCTGGGTTCACGTGCCATCATAATTTCTGTGTTGTTTTGAACACAATTGAGGAAAGTGTGTATCTGAGGCATTTTGGGTCACCATTGAGTCCCAAAGCAGGCCAAAAGGCTACAATGGCAATCATTGGTGACGCAAAACAGCTTACACTACGAAAAATCTTGTATTTTTACATGAAACAATTAACACACACAAAAATTGTAATCAATTGAATATACTGTTAAAATTTTGAGTGTATACAAGTTAAAATAAATCAAATACTTCAATTAGAACTCACCAAAAATAAGGTTTATATTACAAAAATATTTTTGTTATATAAATAATAATTCTTCATTACATAGAATTGAAGATTAATGAAATTTTAGTCTCTTTTCAAAGTGGCATACATCCAAAGTATGACCTGGTTTACAGCTATACAGAAGGTATACCAGCTTTCCATTCTTTAATTTGTGTGCACTGTCTACCTTTAAGACAGGGTTAAAAGAGCATTTTTAAGCTTTAAACACCATAGTTGTAAATTTAATGACATTTCTTGAAAATGTACTAGGTTTATGTTCAAAAGCCAGAGCCGAGTGAAAATTCTGTCAGATCTGCCTAATAGATCTGAAAAGCATTTTTAATACCCGCATTACCTGATATAATCTCACCAACTGATGCATATGAGATACCTGACTCTGTTTTATTAATCCCAAAGCCTGACAGACAGTGAATATTTCTTCATGTCATTGTTATAAAAGTTCAACTCCAATTTGAATGTCACAACGGAGACTTCTGTTTACACTCTGGTTCTTCCAATTCGGTATAAATCAAATTGTTTGGTTAAACACAGAGAAAGATATTTGTAGGAATGCTTGTAACCAAACAATTATTGGACTCCCATAGTAGAAAAAACTACAAAGCTGCTTAAAAGGGCGCAAAATTACCAATTATGGCAGTAAACTAGTGCCAAGCATTCTTTCAAATATCTTTTGTTCATAAGAATAAAGAAATGTTTACAACTCAACGTTAAGTAAATAATGAGATTTTTTTGGGGGGGTAAACTGTCCCTTTAATTTCTAAAATAATCATGTGGAAGTAGTGGCTAATGTAATATCTATAAGACATTCTATAAATGTCACAAAAAAAAGTTCAGACCAGCTGTTTTTAATTCACTGCATGGAATCCTGAAAGAGAAATATTGAGGGCTTGTCTCTAATTCAGTGAGAAAATTGCTTGTTCCAAGCCATTCCTTTATTCCTTAAGAAGTAATTGCGATCATGTGAAAGTCGGGTCTCCAATATGCATGCAACCTCATTTCTAAACCATGTGATAGCAAATATTATTTCTGCAGCTTTATTAAGATAACCTCAATGAATATGTTGGTCGAAATGAAAAACGGGTCTGTTAAAATGTCTTGTGAATTAAATTCACCGCACATATTCCAGCAGATGTTTTGTGTTTTTTAGGATTTTGTTCTCTCTGTGGAAACAGCATGCTGCTCTATGTGTCCTACAAAAAGAAGCATCTCTTAAAACCGGCTGAGTTCTTCATTATAAACCTGGCCATCAGTGACTTGGGCATGACCATAAGCCTGTACCCTCTCGCTGTCACATCCAGCCTCGCTCACAGGTACGACTGAAAATAAGGATGAATTACATGAATGATAAGAAAATGATCTTCAAGTGAAGTGACATGAATTTACAAACATATTTGTTAATGTTTGTTAATACTCTGTAAAATAATTACTTGCACCTTAAATTGGTTGTGGTATAAGTCAAAGGAGTAATGGTGCCAACGTGTGAAAAGTTATTTCGTTTGGTAACAGTGGCAACCCTTTCACACGGCATCTGGAGTGTCAGAGAATATCGTTTTTAAGTTCAAACAAAACATTTCTCTCTGTCAGATGTATACACTTTATTTGGAAAGGTATGGCTGTTCCCTTGAAGATGCTTGTTTCACTGTTCCAGTAAGTCAATCAAAACAGATATTAATGTTATAAAATACAATATCATATTAAAGAGACTTAAGAGTATGTATTCCATCTTTGTTTGGGAAAGACTTTTCTTAGTATCAAATCTGTCCCATGACCATTGTCATGTTGGAATAAAAATGATGCCCAAACTATTAAAAGCACATAATTCTCTAGAATATTGTTAATAAAAATGACTGAAGTAGTAAATTGAAAGAGAGCATCCTTAGGGTAAAGACTTTTGCCATGGTGTGTTCAAAATAAAATAAAATAAAATAAAATAAAATAAAATAATGTAGGTACTTTTTAAATAGAATTTGCAGAAGTATTTTATCAAACAGCTTCTATAGGTCTCACCCCGAGATGCTTTTAAGAGAGTGGCTTTCTATTATGTGCCCTTATTGGCTGTTCTTTCTTGAATATTCAGTCAAAATCATCCATTTCCAAAGCTTTTTTTTTAAATGTAAGTTTTGTATTGAAAAAATATGTATGTTTAAAAATAATATGCAATAAATTAAACAAATATCAGACATTCGTGTAATATTCTTCTTGAAATACATTTTGGAGCCATATGAAGTCGATTTAAAGAATTATTCTTGGATGGCATGAATCATGAATTCCTATAAAAACATATTTTAATGAGATGGCACCCACTAAGACCCGCTGGGAGTCTGCAGAATAATATATTAACCCCCTTGATATATGGATTGTTTTTATAATGGATGGATTTGCCGAATAGAAATACAAAATTACATCATTTTATATAAAACAAAATAGAATTAAATGATTTCAATACATATAAGATCCCAAATTGATCTTCAGTTAACCATAAATGGGAGCTTGGAAAAGCAGTGTCTGATCCCAAGCTTCTCTCATTTAACACCAAGACCAAGTATCAAACTGCACGGTGAAACAAGATATTTAAGACTTTGTAAAAAAGCACTGAAGAATCTGTGTTTGTGGTTTCAGGTGGTTGTATGGAAAGACGGTGTGTCTCATCTACGCCTTCTGTGGGGTTTTGTTCGGGATCTGTTCTCTGACCACTCTCACTATTCTCAGCATTGTCTGTTGCCTCAAAGTCTGTTATCCATTGCATGGTAAGAACACAAACACATCTCAAAATCAACACAAATCTATTAAATAAAAAAGAATTATTTTATATAAATCTTTGAGCTAAGAGCCATTTAGTCGATGGGATGCAAAATGTAAGGAAACACTGCATGTGTCACCACCTTTATAAAAGAACACAGTAATATCTGTAATTCTCCACTTAAGTAAAATCTGCAAATCAAAACAGATGGTTCTTCATGTTAGTGGTTCGATTTTAATTTTGTAGTTTCACCGCCATCTGGCCATCTTTATCACCTTCCGACGCCAAGTTTTTTTCTCCTTTGGCACATTGTAATTTTTGAGATTTCACACGGTTGTTATATCGCACTTGTGTATGTGTTTATCTGTAGGTAACAGGTTCAGTTATGAGCACGGCCGTGTGCTAATAGCGTGTGCGTGGGCTTACGCTCTCGTGTTTGCATGCTCGCCCCTCACTTACTGGGGACGGTACGGGCCTGAACCCTATGGCACGGCCTGCTGCATCGACTGGGCCCTCTCCAATGACGACTCCATCGCCCGCTCTTACATCACTGTGCTCTTCGTCGCCTGCTATCTGCTGCCCTGCACCATCATCATCGTCTCTTACACACGCATTCTGCTCACGGTCCGAGATTCCCGCAGAGCTGTGGAGCAGCATATCTCAGCACAGACACGCATGGGAAACATCCAGACCATCATAGTCAAGGTAGATACAGGAGGTGTAGATGTATGGTGTCATCAAAACGTCACACACATTTGTAATCTGCTTTTGTGTGAAACAATTTACACACAAATCATAAGTACATTTTAAAGTAAATATTCTGTTTAAATTGTGTGTATATATATATATATATATATATATATATATATATATATATGTAAAATAATAAGTAAATCTGACTAATTTAGATATTCTATTAGAATTCACCAATTCACCATTTGAAATGTATTACAAATATATATTTAATAAATAAACTATTACTTTTTTGCTGAAGCTTGAGAATAGTTCTATATTTTATAGAAATTAAGTATTGGAGATTAAATTTTTGGGATTTAATTAAGTTAATACAACTGTTTATTTTTGGGATATTTGCTAAACCATGTAAAATAATTATGCTTTCGTTGATTGTTAGCATCTGATCAAGTACAGCAAAACCAGTGAATAATATAGAGTAAAAAGGAAAGTAAATTATTTCAATGCTCTCTTAATTTAATATGGCAACGCAACCTGCTTAAACGAATACGGAACCACAGATTTTTGTTCAAAATGTGTAAAGAAACCATCCACATATTTGAAGTGATCTAATGAAAAAATGTTAAATAAAATGTTTCTTTATATGGACTAATTTTATATTTCTTTGTATGAATATTCGTTGAAGTGCCATCAAACATCAGATTGCATGCATACATACTTATCAAACTGGCACTGCAGGGAACTGGACCCTTAAGCTTAACGTTCGGGTACAATCATTATTATAATCATTATTAAAAGCAAAGAAAAATCAAATAAACAGATAATTTGAAAATTTGAAAATGTTTTTATAAGAAATGAAATAAACATTTTTATATGAATTTGTATCCAATATTAGCTTTTTTCCTTTGCTTTATGGTCTACAATTTGCTTTGACACCTTTTTCATGGGTCGTACTTATTTCTAATGGGGTACCTGTCAAGTTCCCCTTCATCCGTCCCCTCAAGTGACCCATTTGTCATCCCCACACCTGCCAGCAATCCCTCATCAGCCAGACAGTTCAAATACTCACCCGTATTATACATACTCACGCGTCCTTAAACGCCTACTACATAGTATAATGTAATTTCTTTTTGTCTTGAAATTTGTAAAAGAAAATTACATTAAAATTACTTTAAAATTAAGTAATTCCAACGACCCATTTTCAACCAATCTTTTCCTCTCGCTTGCATACTCTCTCTTTCTCCAGTTGAGCGTTGCAGTATGTATAGGGTTCTTCAGTGCATGGAGCCCATATGCACTGGTATCAATGTGGGCAGCATTCGGACATTTTGAGGATATCCCACCCCTGGCCTTCGCCGTACCCGCCATGTTTGCCAAATCCTCCACCCTTTACAACCCTCTCATCTACCTCTTGCTCAAACCCAATTTCCGCCACCTACTCTGGAAGGACATGCGCTCGCTGCGCAGGAATTGTATTCACTACTTCTTGTGTTTCTCCCGCTGCCACCGGCCGTCGATGGCTCTTAGTCTACGGCGCCAAGGCCCATCCATTTCAGAATCCAAGGGAGCTGTGGGGTCGAGTTACTGTCCTTGTGAAAGTTGCAATGACCCTTTTGAACAGTTCAAGCACTATCCACGCCACTGTCCCGTCAACTTGAACGTGAACACTGTGCAGCTGTCTCTGCAGGACAGCACCGATCCTGAACCAGAGTCTGAACCCAGGCCGATCAAAGAACGGAGACCAAAGAGCCTGTCAATGGAGGCCAAGAAGTCGGTGCGGGTAATCGTAAGAGGGCGGAAATGCTCAGAGATTGACAATTTGGAGATCACCTTGGAAACGATTCCTGCTAATGGCAAATCTGCCAAAAATGGCAAACCGTAAAACTTGGGCCTTTGCATTGGTTTGTTTATGTAGGCCTGTCGGTAATATTTGATCACGTTAACATGGTAAATGTGTTGATGCATTCACTTATGGTTCTGCGTGAGTCAATGGTTCACAGTTTGCGTTAACAATTCTAAATATCCCAAAACTCACAAAATAAAAACATTACAAAAATAGGAAATTTGGCTTTTAAGAATTAAAATTCATTGCATGTGTTTATGTCTTAGCTGCAGTCTCTGTTTATGTATATGTGTGTCGTTTACCTAATATATGCACATAAATATACAAATTTAAAATCAAAGGGTATAAATATAATTTCAAAATCGCCTCAACTACAAGCGAGATAAAAATACATGATGTTTGTGTATAATGTGCAAATAAATGTTTGTTAATGGTTCTAATGATGGCATTTATAAGGTAATCATTTTTTGTAAAACAAAGCTCTTTTATAAGCTATATTATTGTAAAATATTGGTGGTTTATTTAAGTTTTTAGCTCAGATGTTTTTTTAAGGAAATATGAGCTGCGAATAAATATGTCTTAGCTACATGCTGAGAATACTGCAAACATGAAACAATATATGCATTTTTTAAAAGTTGATTCATCAAATTTCTGTTTGTGAATCAAAGTTTAAATCTCTTTAGGTTTTGATCAGAATTCTTATTGAATATAAGTCATGCACATGCAGATAGGTGGATGTTTTTCTCTAAAGTAACTAACAGTGCATTTGAATGTTTTGTATTCAACACAGAAACTACTATGTTCATGGACATAGATTTTCCCTTTTCAAGTCACCAAGCACAAATTTTAATGTAATGTATTTTAATACAAAGTATCATATGTACAGTATCAATACACTACAGGTCAAACATTTTGAGAAACATATGCATAATTTTTCCACAGTTGAGAGTAATAGTAAAAATACATTTATGAAAAATAAGAGAGGGAAATATGAAAACTGCCACGATTTTCTTATCATCTTCAGTATAGTTGCCTTTGGACTGGACTTTTATCAAATACAATGTCAGTTTTGTCATTAAAAAACGTATGTATGTTTGCTTAATTTATTTCTATTAAACTTATTTCAGACATTTATGCATACACTTTCAGATCAAAAGTGTTTTAAATATAATAAGAAAAATTAAAAACAAGTGTTCTGAAACTTTTGACTGGTAATGTATATCTCAACTCAATCTGATGGGAATCTGTGACTTTATAATGAGGTGGCTCACTGACTTTGCACCATTACATTAGGTTTTGGGGTGGGTTATATATATAAAAATATATAAATGCCCAAAATTTTAATAAAACATATAGATCAAAATGTATTTACGTGTGTGCACATAGGGTATGTGCGACCTGCTGATAAATGTTGTTTCTATGTGTTTGTGTCATTATTGTTTTTTGTTGTAGCTATTACCTTTGTTCTTCACCAAATAACAATCTAAAACACGTCAAGTTCTTTTGTGTATAATATTAACCCGAATCTGCATGTTTGAAAGCGGATTCAGGGTAACAGTGAGGCTACGTCCAAAAATAATTCAAGAATGTGAAGTCTACAAGTTTACTCAATTAAATCATGTACATCAGTTCCACGAATTTAGTTCTTTTAACATATTTATTTTAAAAGAAATGATGTTAAAAGTAATTGAGTCAAGCTGAAATCATGTACATTATTAAATTGAGTAAACCCAACTCTGTTTTTTTAGTGTTGATGCTGGTGGAAACATATTTTTAAGAATGTATTGTTGTATTTATAATTGTGTCCATTACACAATTTTTGTTCTTTGTTCAAAATTATTTTTTTTTATAATGCACTGTCTCTGTATGCTCAGTTTCCTTCAGTTGCCAAAGAAGAGCTCATATTTATAATCTAAGACATACCTCTCGTTATTATTAATAAGCATAATTAATGTTGAAAGCTAGCAATGTATCATCAAAAAAATAAATTGTTATTTGTTCTATTTACTTATTTATGTATCTAGTTATGTGTTATTTATTATTTATGTGAAAAGCTGCCATAGGTCTTATATAAGATTGAGGTCAACCCTTTAACTTTGACCAATGTGTCAGCGTAAAGTTTGTTGCATGATGGAAAAAGCTGTTTGTCATCGCTGGTTATAAATTAACACAGACCTCAATTGTGTGGTGCTACTTAATATGGACCTTTGAACAAAGGTATTTTATAGATGCCAAAAATTTTTTTACAAAAAGAATAAAGCAAATAAAGAATTGATTGGACTACTTAAATCAGGGTGTTTTACAGTATTTACTACACATACACACATATTATATAGTACCCCATGTGATGAACGTAGATGGTCATAAAAATTATTTAAAAAATGATTTATGTTGATTACTACAAATGATAGATTAGATGATAGATTTGGAGATGATCTAATTTTATTATTCTAATATAAATTCTTTATTTCACGATTCTACTGACACTTTTTGTGGTTTTTAATTTTGGGGTTGTTCACCTAAAACGCTTGCTGTTTTAGCAACCTTGTCTTGCTTTTTCTATATTGCATTGACATATGAAGGGCATCGCTTTTGAGATTTTCCATTGAATGCTTCATACTGCGTGAACATGAGCGCTGTACACTGAAAAAATGGGGTTGTTGGAATGACTTAATTTTATCATTGCTTGCATATTATTGAATCAACTTACTATAACATACCTTTTCTTAGAATTTCAAGAAAAATTATGCTTTTAAATTTATTTCAGAAGCAAAACTAATTGCATCCAGTAAGATGGCTCAACAGTTAACTGCAATTCATAAACTAAAATTGGGATTTGTCCCTACACTGTGTACAGACAACTGGAGTTGTGTCATTTAAAGTGTCATGGAAACCTGTTCATCTATGTATAACATTTCTTGCATCGTAGCAAGTGAGGAAAAGAAAAAACATGTACCAGTTGAGGGCTATTTTAAACAAGTAATCGATTGCTGAATAAAAGATTGTGTTAACACAATACATGTATGTTTGTGCATAATAATTTTTTATTCATAAACACATACAAAATTGTGTATTCATTTTTACAATCAATACAAAATATTTACGTTTATTGTTTAGATTTACCAACATTTAAAAAATAAACACACAATTCTGAACACATTCCCACACAACATTTTTATGCACATTACACAGGCAAATAAATACAACCTTTATACTGCAAACGATTAATTGAAAAAAAGGCCTAGTTCAGTTCCAGGAATCCATTTCGAGAGAAGGAAAATGTGACCCTAATATTTAAACACACTTATTGACATAAATCAGCCAAAACTTAGTGTCATACGTGTTGTTCTGGCTCTGTTGTGTGTTTCTCTAACACTCACGTTTGGCTTAATTGAATCAATAAGTGTGACTCTCATCAACAAGTAAGATGTTTGATTCTGGAATTGATGGAATGATGGAATAACGCAAGGATGGAAGAATAAACCATCAGAAAGATTCAGAGATGGATGATGCTGCATTGAGAATAAAGTGAATGGTAAGAACAGAGAGATATTTTTAGAACTGCTTCCTGCTGCCTCACGTGAGGCTAAATTTAGACCGGCTGTTGGAGACAGATATCAGCAATGAATACAAATCAGTTTTTTTGACACATTCTGAACGATAAACTTATTCACTGAAACAAGATCATAATAGGAAGACCTACAAGTGAAAAGTTTCATTTTTAGGAAAAGATCAAGTGGATCATTTATTATGCTTTTATATGTGCTGTGTGGTAGATAAAGTTGGATTAAAAGCTGGTGGTAGAAAAAAACATTTATTTACATCCTGTGGGATGATAAACATGTCTGCCTCTCTCTCTTTCTCATACACATAAAACCGAAATCAATTTATTTCCCTTTATTTAAAATATGGATTTTCAGATTATAATCTAGAAAGCAAGATGTGCATAATATCACATCTGAACTGCAGAAACTGTGCACCCTTATAAAAAGATTCCTAAAATGTTCTTTCTCAGGTGTAAGACAGTGTAAGTTAAAAATGATTACATTGTTAAGCTTTAAGTTTACATTTTGATCAAATTTAAGTAAAAACAAGTTAATTTGTTAATTTACTCAGATAATTCAATATAAGATAACATTACAAATATATATTTGTCAACTGAATACTCTTTTTCATTAAATAAGTGTATATTTGTAAAAATATTTGCACATTTTAATTTATATAAATTAGTTAATTAATTTTTAATTAAATTAAGTTAATTAAATTAATTTTTTAAGATAATATAAATGTTTATTGTGATATTTATTCTTTTTCTAACTAACAGTGGCATTATTCCAGTTACGAATGTTTGTTATCTCTTTGTACCAAATGCTTCTTTTGTAAACCTCATTTGTAAGTAGCTTACACTAGCTTGGATAAAAGCGTCCGCTAAATGACTAAATGTAAATGTAAATGTCAATTTATTAAGCCACATGAAATATGTTTTACACTGTGGAACTTTATAAAAAGCTGTTCATTAGACAATTTAAAATATTGATAAGACTTTATTAATTTATAAGACTTTATTAAGATATTGACAGATAAAAGTAATATTAAAAATAATTTACATTGTCCCATAATTTTGGCTTTCACCGGCTTTCTCATTTATTTATTGTTTATTGTATTTCAATTTCACTCAGTTTTATTTTGTCCCATTATTTTGTCTAAGATTCATTAGTTTTATTTTTTTAATCTTTTTTTATTTCCATTTAAATAGAAAAGCAGAACCAGCATCTATTGGAAATTTGTCACATTTCCATGCAAACTAGTACTAAAAACAGAATTGTGCTTCATTCTAAAGCTCGTAACACCGGAAGCAGCAGTGTTGCTATGAGGTCATTAAAAGACTTTCCCAATTCTAGTTGTCATAGCAACAAGTTATAAACAAACACTGCAGTAACTTCTGGAAGATGGATGACAAGAGTTCCATAGTTTTGAATGTTGAGCCATTCTTGCCTTTGTTGCGTCACTAGACACACCCACTTCCTGTTGCCAATGGTCACTGTATATGTCCTCTCTGTCGGTTGTCTGGTTTCGTCTTTATGTTCGTTCATTCTTCTCTTTGTTGGAGTACAATTAAAAGAACATCTTGTTGGATATTTCTGAAATGACTTTAAAATATTCAATAATTATCTTTTATATTAGATTTTTATACGTTAGATCAATAACATAAGTGATGCCGGGTGTTTACATATTGCCAATAGATCTATAAGACAGCTCACAATGGCAAATGCATTAAATGGCCTACTTAGTAAAGACATATTTGCTAATAATATTCCGGTATTTCTTTTTTTACAGGTCGATTATCATTCTTCTCAGTAAATTTAAATACAGACTGGAAAGTTGTTTCTGTAAATCACCTGTAATCTTTTTCATAAGTGTCTTATTTGTGTTCTTGATTTCTTTGGTATTCTTTTGTTGGCCGAGAGCGATAAGTGCTGTATGAAGCATTTTTCTTCCAGACTGTGGGAAAGTCATGAACTCGCTTTTAACTAGAAAGGTTTATGTGTGGGTGTGTTGGTTCTTCGGTATTGTCGTGCCTCTCAAACAGTACGTGATCAGTCATGTGAACAGAGTGAATGGCATCAAAACCATAAGACACTGTAAAATGTGTATTGACATATTCCTATAGAGAAGCACTCAAAATCTCAGTAATAACAAGAACGACTGCTCCGAAAACAATGCCAACCCTTCGTTTTTATTTCTGAAGGACACATTTCTGTGCTGCGTTTCAGCAAAGGTGTAAATATGAAGGTATGAAGGTTGTGTTTGTTAAAGTGATAGTTCACCCAAAAATGAATTATTGACTCTGACCTGTTGTCATTTCTAACATGTATTTTTTTTTCAGGGAGAACACAATAGATGACATTTCAAAGAATGATGAAAACCAAAAAACAGTGGCACCCATTTATTTCTATTGCAGAATGGACACAAAACCAATTCAGGAGCTTAAGTGCCAACATTTTTCATAATATCTTATTTTGTGTTCTGCAGAAAAAAGGGTTTTAATCTGCAACGAGGATCGGATGCTTCCATTAACCTTGGCAGAAGCACAGCTCACACAGGGACCTTCTGAGTACTATGAGTATAGGGCTGCAGAATTTGCTGATGGAGCTCAATCTATGTATGAATGATGAAGATCAAGGACAAACACATCATGTCAAACTAAATGCAATGGTTCTAGTTTTGTTTAACACTTTGACGTCCAAGTGGATTTAGGGACCCGGAGATGTTTTGATACACGCTGACATTTGTGCTTTTTCAGTTGCTTATAAACATATTCATTATTAAAGTCTCATATCACCGTATTCAGAACAAACTGTATGTAATATACAACTATAGCTATGTACATGCATTTGTTTTTGAGATTATACTTTTAAAGAAAAACTAAGATATAAATATTAGTCACTCAGAAATGACCGGAAAACATTAATTTATCATATGAACAGATAGTAATAAACATATTAAAAGTTGCGAGTCCTCAACTTATAAAACCTTAAGAATAGAGTTACAAAAGTTGAAAAACCTTATAGTGAGATTGGTTTACTTTCACTCAAGTAATGAAGTCTTGAAACTTCATCCACCTCTCCGTATTTATCACCTATAATAAAAAAAGATCAAACTCATCAAACATAGAATGGCACTTCCTTTGTATTGAGTTCATTATGTAACGTATTGGACTTTACTATCTGTTTATTGTCTGTTTTATAAGACGATGTTTGCAGTATATGAAATTAAAACCATGAACAAACAATCTGATTGCATAACTGGCAACTGTGTCTGTTCACTTATTCACAGTCTGCCTGAAAAAAAAGGCCGGTCATTGGTTTTTTTAAATAAAAAACACAACCAAAATATTTTGAGAGCAAATGTACATTAAATGAATGGTTTGGAAGTTGATAGTTAAAATACTATTTTTGTCTTTTCCTTCTGTTTTTTGTGAGCTTTTCCAGGGGGCTGACAACAGTTTGATACCCATTAGAAGGCAGTGTCTCCATCTCCAGGCCAGAAACATGAAATACAATATCGCCCAAAAGAGAAAAATTGTCTTTATTCACTTTATTATCTTGTCATTTCAAACCTGTGTGATTTTCTATAGAAAACACAGAGGGAGATTGTAAAGAATGTTGGTAACTGGCACCTATTCACTTGCATTGTCTTTGTGTGCATACAATAGAAATGAATGGGTGCCACCGCTGTCCGGTTACCGACTATCTTTTGTATTCTGTGAATTAAAGTCCTACCGGAATGATGACAAGAGGCTGAATAAATGATGACATCATTCGTACGGGAAAATCACCTTAAGCTTGTAGGCTTCCATGTCCCCTCACGGCCTAAATGAATGCATGTATATTCATTACAAATATAAGCAAACTTTAAGAAATATGTTGAGTTTTATTGATTTTGAATGATCCTGATGCAATCTTGAAGACCTTTTGTGTAATAGTCCTTAAATTTCCAGTACATTTGCTATTACTTTTTTTATTGGATTGAATTGTAGGTCCAAATATATCTCTGGGTTATACTTACAAGATGGTGATGTAAAGCCTATTGCAGGCATGCACAAACACACATATACGCAAAGACACATATACTGTTTTTGTGTGTGTGTGACAAGCCAGTCTCACTGCCAAAGCCTGAACCCTTATCTTCCCCAAGAACAGAAAGGTGTTGCTGTGGTGGTTCCGTGATCATGAATAAATAATGGTGGCTTAAGCTGAGGTGTGAATAAAGCTGGTATCAGGTGTGGCATATCAGTCTTTCTCAGTGTAAACAGACAGGAATATAGTATCAAACGCTGTATGTCTACCCTGCCCAGATAGAAAGCAGTCTCTGAAACAATGATGATTCATTGTTGGTGCATCAAATGCATTGAATTATTGTTATGGAGTGATGATGGTTCACTATTGATTTTCCCCCTTTATTCAATGTGAAACAATTTTGAGATCTCAACTACAGATCAATGGTAACACTGTCGATTCGACATTATGTGTTGAGAATTGTCTCACCAATAATTTCCCCTTTGGCAGCCAGATTTAGTGTTTAAAGAAAAAGTTGTAAAAATAAGACAACAACAGAAAACAACAGTTTGCCAGATTTTAATTATTTTATTATTCGACAAAACCAAGCACTTTATAAAAATGTAAAAACAGTGAAGTATACTTTTGGAAACAAGGGTTGCTTCTTATTTGTGCATTATCGTTTCCTTCCTTGCCTTCTTTCTTGTGGCTTAGGGAAGAAGCCTTCCGGGGATGGGACGGAAGGAGCAAGGATAAGACACAAGGAATCAAGTAAAATGGGTATGAAGAGATGTTTTTAGAAGCAACCAAGATACCTTTGCAAATGTGCAGTTCGGTGCGGTGCAAAACAGCCATTTCTGATCTGCGGGACTATACACACATGGGGAAACTTTGCAAAGCACCCAAATGCAGAATCACAGCATAAAAGAAGGATAAACACAGCACGATCCGAAATGCACGCAAGTGAATGAATGAAGGCCCTGATGTGTTTGGAAATATCAGATAGACTAAGATTTCATGGGAACCAAAAATATATGCGGAAAAAAATTCCTGACATTCCTCCTGGTGTTCTTTGACTTCTTTGACAGTTCCAATCAACTTTTGTGAAGCAACATTTGGTGAGAATTAAAGAATATAGTTAATATTCTTACAATTCAATAAAAATTTTAATTTGCCTACACTCACACAAGAGACTCTTTTTAGTGTTATATTGCACATATATAGCGCCTCTGAAGTCATAATTTCTACAAGTGATGCAGTATTTTAACACTTTTAAAACCGACTGGCTGTCAGACTGCTTTTTATTTGAGTTTTCTGCAAGCATGATATAACTTAAAACCAAGTCATTTAAATTCAACAATACTTGTGTCTAACATGGTTCTTTACAGACAGTTATTTAACACATACTTTTATTGAAATACTTTGTTTATAGTGTTTCAATATCTTTTAAAGACTATGCAATACAAATGGGTTAATGAAAGAGCTATAATACAGCAGATTTTACGTTGGGACAGTTTACACATTATTTGCCAGCTAACTTTCTAAGTAACTGTTTAGCTTGTAAGGAACTTTTCCTTAAAACTAATACAGAGATAAAGAGTTCAGTACTTACTTAGAAAAATAGTCAAACCTGATAAGGCTGTAGGCCTTGGAGCATAGAGTTTGTCGAGCAGTTAATCAATGTCACCATCATTAAAATGGTGCTTCCTATTTGTTAAATCATTACTATTGAAAGTAAAAATAAGAAATAGAAAAAGAAATAAAGAGTGTCAAAACATGGGCCACATAAAGTAGAATGTCTAAAGTCAACTTTTCGGATCAAAAGGTGGGCTTGTGTGAGCATCTAAACAACTAATTGCAGGCTTATGGAATTTTGTTCATCTAAAATAAAGACAAATTCATAATACACTTTAAATGGGAAGGAAAAACTTATTTTTATACAAACATAACAACATTAATGTATTTAATAACAGCCAGTAACTCACAAACATGTGGAAGAGCAAGAAAATGTGGGTATAACTAACATAATGGGACAGGTTGTATCTGCATTTTTCCCTTTACAAGAAAATATATACACCCTTCTTCTCAATGAAACTAGTTCCTTGTGCAAGAAAACTAATCAAGTGTCAATGCTGTTTTTGAATTTTTTTTTTACCCATGTACACTTGAGAGAGCAATAGTTATGTTTAAACTTGAGCAATTGTTCAATTGTTTATGAATCTGTCAAATCCTGCGCCATTTATGTCTAATTTAAGCTAAAGGTTTGGAGTTATGTAACGTATTTGAAAGGCATGAAGAACTCATTTTGTACTTTGAGCTAATCCTGTGGTATCTCAATTAATGATTGACAATTAAGGAAATAAGAAGCACCCTTGATCCCATCGTCACCAGATACAAATCAACAGTTGATGTGTTCATTAAAACATTAGTATTGATTCATGTCAATGAAAATTATGGTTTGGATGAAAGTAGAACATTGTAAAACTGTCACTATCTGGTCGGTTTACTTAATTACTTTAAAATGTTTTTTTATTTAAAGCATCCTATTAGATACAATAACAACAAATAAAAGAAAGAGAAATAAGAAGATAGACACTTCATTTTATGGAACCAAGGAAACTCATAAGTGTCTGGTAGTTAAACTGAAGTGCAATTGGTATTTTGAACCACTTTTAATGGACCTGATAACATGACAAAATCTCACCCTTACACCAACCCCCTGTGGATTATAACAAATGAACTAAGGCCGTTATAAATGGTTGTGACTGTTGGACACTTTTTATTTGCTGATATGGACCAAATCAGCAAATTAGAGACAATCAGTTATCCTTATCATACCTTTCATTTGGTTTCCAGTAAGAACCATAAACCAACCATAAACAAAAAAGCCAAGAAAACAGAATTAACATGCTTGTTTGTCTTCATATCTACTAAATGCAATGCAAACATTACTGTACAAGTTATACGTGGAAAAATTCTAGAAAAATATAATTTCCCCAATGTCACCTTGGTCTTGTTGGATGTATTATCTGCAAAGGCTTTTTTCCTGGCTGGAATTCTTCCAACAACCAACAAGCCTCTATTATGAAAATATGGCCCTTTTTGTGCACATGACCTTGGAATGACATTTTCCTTCTTTCCATACACTGGCAAAAAAAGTTGAAGAAGGTTGCAATGTTAACGCCCTTTCATTTTATTTGATGAGCCTTAACTTTAGTCACCTTTAAGTAAATGTTTGCAAGAAGAACAGAGATAAATGAAATTGTGTAAACCTTGACTTCCACTGTTGTTTGAAGGCCATACTGTTAAACAAATATTAGTTGAGTGTTTAAAATAATTTGCCGAAAAAACCCAGAATTTTAACCCCTAAGTGCATTGAGCTCTGTCACTGTATTTACAGTAAAGTTATGAATTAAGTATGTCTCCTTTTTTATTATTTTACAGTCAAACATTTTAAAATGTCTTCCTCTATATTAAGCTAGATGGTTGATTTTTGATGTATTATTATCATCATCCCCATCAACATCGGAAAGAGTTAACGTTACGATTTGTAAATGTCTTGTACCGAGGTTGTAACAAATTTTGTGAAACAAAAAAGCAACAAGGATTGTGGCTGTTTTGACAACAATAAAAACATATCTCTGACCAAAATATGAATGTGTCACTGTTAATTCCAGTATGCAGGATACATCGATTCTCATATCGTTTGATGGATTTGTAAATTTGTTGTATTTACATTTACTTTTTTTCATTTGGCAGACGCTCTTCCCCCAAGGTGACTTACAAGTATTGTACAGTAGTCAATCATCACTGCAGATCAAACAGGGGTGAGATGTCTTGCTCAAAGACACTTCTTCATTGTCTGGTGACCCTGGGATTCAAACCCACAACCTTCTGCTTACAAGTCCATCCTCTAGCCACCAGACCACAACTGACCCTTGTATAACTCTGAAAGGAACATTGTCTGTGCTGTGACTGTTTCATGTATATTTATGTCCATTTTCCACATCGTATTTGACTCACCGATGACTTTGTAGTGACCGAGAAGAGCCGACTCCGGTCAGGAAGAGCCAAATCTTTTTCTGCAGGTGAGGATAGTAATTTGTGTATGTAGAAATGCATTCAATTAACTTATAGATATTATTAAATGTTATTAAAATGTTCTGCACACAATGTGCTAGGTTACTCAGAGCGCCAGAGAGAGGCAGAAGAGTCGGATTTAAGAAATGGATGAAGGAAATGAGTGAAAAATAAAAAGCAGCGTCAATTCAATTATTTAAATTACATTTTTTCAAAAATTCTGTTTTTTTGAGGAATGTGCTGTCTGGAACTGCATGAAAATAAGTTTTTAATAAAAAATGTATAAAAATGAATCATTTACAATTGGGATCCAAGAGAAGGTGATAAAAAAAGCCATTTGGGAGCCATGACAGCCGACTCTTCTAAAGGAGCCGAGACAAAAGATCTGACACATTTGTGAATGGAAAGTTTTTTTTACTGTCAGTAAAAACATACTGAAAACAGTAGATGCCAGGATATACTATAAAAGAATACACAATAATACGTTACATAATCATGTATATACCGTAAATGTTACACAATGCAACAGTTTGAAGG
The DNA here is from genome assembly GCA_033220385.1 of Triplophysa yarkandensis. Lineage (NCBI taxonomy): Eukaryota > Metazoa > Chordata > Actinopteri > Cypriniformes > Nemacheilidae > Triplophysa > Triplophysa yarkandensis. The sequence goes on along the minus strand of CM065658.1, from coordinate 8,167,362 downwards.
CCTTTAGAATTGTGAGAAGTAACAAAAGAGTCCAGGTGGAATTTAAAGTCCTTACAGAACAAAGGAAAGTACGGCTTAGTATTTCGAAACTTGCATTTGTGTAAAAGAATTTTGCAAGTAGGATAACATTTACATTTACATTTACATTTAGTCATTTAGCTTTAGACTTACAAATGAGGTTTACAAAAGAAGACTTTAGTACAAGAGGTAACAAAGCAATTGTAAGTGAAATAATGCCAGACAAACACAACATACCTACCAAGTGCTATTATTATTATTATTATTATTATTATTATTATTATTATTATTATTGTTTTATTATTGTTATTATTATTATTATTATAATTGTTTAATTCTTTTTAATAGAAAGAATGAGGATGTCAAAAGAGGTATATTCCTACATTTAATAATAATCAAATAAATAAATAAATTTGACAAATAACCCAAGTGTTTTTTAGAAAAGTTATGAAAACCAAATAAGACATTTTTATAAAATAAAAATAAACTCTGTGAATATAAATCCGGATGTGTGCATTCCCAAAAAAGATGAAATATTCATCCCAATAATAAAAAATCAATATTTGGAAATATAATTTTTAATTTAAATATAATATTTAATATAATTTACCAGACAGGGCAAAAAAGATGAAGTTATTTTTAAGATTTTATTAAAAACAAGAAGAAAAAGTCCACACATTCCACGGACTTTTATTATAAAACACGAGCTTCATGACGTCATCTCCAACAGCCATTTTGCGGGCCACGCCTACCGGAAGCGCCGTCCGCACCTGCACCGACGGCGAGCTCACAATCGCGGGACTCCCAGTCGAGACGGTCGCGTGCGTGTTTCCCTCTCATCCGGGTCTTCCGCGTCTCCACCGCGGGTCATCTGTCGTGTCGGGGTCCGTCGGGCCGCAGAAGGGAGGGGGAGGAAGAGCAGGACCATCATCATCATCATCATCGCGAGGCGTGTCCGCTCCTAAACCCGGACAGAGATGCGCGTCACCGCGGACGCTGTTTGATGCGCGTTCACGTTTCATTCATTCCTTCCAGCAGCTGTGCGGCCTAACATGAACGAACGATGCGGACTTTAGCGGCTCCGTGATTCCCGTCGTCATTCTTCTCTCTGCGTGTGATTGTGGGATTGACGGACACCATGTGGAAGTCGAGGCGGCTCCTGCGGTTGTCCAATCGCTCTCTGATGGCCTTCATCTTCTTCTTCTCCATGTCCACCACCTGTCTGTACTTCATCTATGCGGCTCCGGGCATAGGTAAATACTCGAGTCACGTGATCAGGGGGGGAGGTTGTGGGTTTGAGTCCCAGAAGGGGATCCTCAAGTGTCCTTGAGGAGATCTCAGCCCGCAGTGGAATGTTTGTGAGTGAGGTTTGGGGGACACATGTGGTCACATCCCATGGGATTGGTGTCAGAGCCCCCCTGCTTTACTGATGTGGGAGGAAACTGTTGTTATGGATCAGTGTTGTTGGTGTTGATGATAGCTTGGGATTCTCTACACACCTGTCTTGAGGAAAGTGTCAAGTGTGGTGATCCATACTCAGAGTTCATGCTCTGCATTTAACGCATCCAGAATATACACACATGCACAGACACACACACACACACACACACACACACACAACCGTGAACAGACATACACATGCATAATAGTGATCACACACACACACAACCGTGAACACACACAACCGTGAACACACACCATCCGTGAACACACGCACACCAACCGTGAACACACACGCACACCAACCGTGAACACACACACACACAACCGTGAACACACACGCACACCAACCGTGAACACACACACACACCAACCGTGAACACACACACACACAACCGTGAACACACACGCACACCAACCGTGAACACACACACATACAACCGTGAACACACACGCACACCAACCGTGAACACACACACACACCAACCGTGAACACACACACACACAACCGTGAACACACACACACACACACAACCGTGAACACATACACACCAACTGTGAACAGACATACACATGCACAATAGTGATCACACACACACAACCGTGAACACACACCATCCGTGAACACACACCATCCGTGAACACACACCATCCGTGAACACACGCACACCAACCGTGAACACACGCACACCAACCGTGAACACACGCACACCAACCGTGAACACACGCACACCAACCGTGAACACACGCACACCAACCGTAAACACACACGCACACCAACCGTGAACACACACACACATCAACCGTGAATAACACACACACACACACACACACACACACAACCGTGAACACACACACATACAACCGTGAACACACACGCACACCAACCGTGAACACACACACACGCACACAACCGTGAACACATCCACAATAGTGAACACACACAACCGTGAACACATACAGACCAACCGTGAACACACACACATACACAGCCGTCAACAAACACACCATTCGTGAACACAAACACGCCAGCTGTGCACAGACACACACACATACACCAACTGTGAACACACAAACACACCAACACTAAACACACATCAACAGTGAACGCACACACATAGCAGTGAACACACACACACACACACACAAATCGTGAACACACACACAGCAGTCAACACACACACAAACAAACAAACCGTGAACACACACACCCGCCAACCGTGAACACACACACGCCAACCGTGAACATGCAAACACACACACCATGTGAACACACACCCGGAGCAGTGGGCAGCCATTTCTACTGTGGCGCCGGCGAGCAGTTGGGGGTTCGGTGTCTTGTTCAATGGCAACTAAGTCATGATATTGCCGGCCCGAGACTTAAACCAACAACCCAAGGGTTAGGAGTCAAACTCTCACCACTGACCATGACTTTCATTAAGTTTCTGTAAAGCAATAAAAAGCTACTTCGGATTTAAAAAATAATTCCTTAACTATGTTTAGCTGTGGTTGTATTGATGTGAAACACGTAGTATATGGAAGTATTTAGTTTACTCTTTTCACCATACAAGGGCTAAACCTTACTGTGAAAATGTTTTTTTTTTTTTTTAAAGGTTTTTACTATATTTATAACTCGGATATTAACATTTGGTTGTTCAAATACCCATGTGATGTCTCTCTTTAAATCTCTAGTGACTTCTTTTTATTTTATTGCATTTTTTATGGAAAGTTAGTGTTTTTTCAGGATTGTCACATCACTTTGCTACATTTCGCTCATATACATACACATAAATATTAAAATAGTCATTATCTAATGTTCTTTAAAGAGCTATCCCTTTGACATCTGTTGACATCTGTTGGAGATTTTAATTCAAATAAATCTTAAGAAATTTGTTTGCTCCCAACATTGGTGTCCAGTTTTTGTCACTGTTTATTTATGTTTTTTAAAACAGCAAACTTGTTCATAGACTGATATTTTTCTGATGTTTAAACGCCAGCAACAAGGGTTTTGTATCATATAAACAGTTGGTTCAATTTACCCGTTACAATTACATTCTTACATTTTTATGTGAGGTCCATAGCGCTGGAATTGCCCACAAATAGTGTTTATACATAAATGAGCACTATGCAGTATGTCATTATACTAAATAAAGTATACTACATTACTGTTTCCTGTACACAGTACCAAACCTTGTTCAGTTTATGAGGAAATGAATACATTTAATATAAGTTAATTGGTCACCATACATCTACCATTTGGGAAATTCCCAGACTCACACATGATGTGACTCATTTTAAAGGATGGGCTGTTGTTGGAACTACTTGATGTATAAACTTTATTTTATTTCTTTGCGAGCTTTTAATATGTCTTTTCCAGTAACACCATAGAACCACAAGAACAAACATGGGTAGAACGTAAAAACATCCTAATGGTTATAATGGACTTTGCATTGGTTTTAAGTGGAACTACAAAGGTCTCCGGGGGTCTCTTGGTGTCGGGTTTTAACTGGCGAGATGTTATCTGGTAAATGGGAACCATTAGAACTTCATTGAATCCCACTGGAAATCAATACAAATTCTAATAGTATTTCAAACCATAATACGCTATCAGCCGTCCAAACCCTCTCAGAATCTCTTTATACAGCGTCCTGTAAGAGTTAATGGTGCCATGTCGGTTCCATTCATCAAATAACATTAAACCAGAGATACACATCACCACATTATGAGTAAAGACCCACAAATACGGCTGCATTTCCGATTACAACTATTGCATTGATAAGAGTTGGTTCACATGTTTTCGTAATACGTATGTATTTTTTTTATTGCGTTACTGGAATTCCCAGTTAACGGTCGGCATTCCTGTGTGTCGTTTCCTCTTTGCTGGAAGGCAGTTCTTAACCAGGTTCTTAGGAATCCCATTGAAAGCAGTTATTGTTGCTTCTGATCTAAGTGACGCTGAACAGATCAGGTTCCTGTCGGCTGCTTTTGGTGTCAGCGCCGAAACCTTTCCCTCGAAATCCAGGCAAACCCTCCACACCCGCCACTACACGGACACACAAAAGCAAATCCTCTTTAATAGTTTCAACTGTGTTTGTGTAATAACGTCCTAAGGATGCTCTTTTCCTCTCTTACGCACACTGGGCCGTATCCAATGTACCAAGAGATCGAGCAAGGAAGCGGCCATCCAAGGCTTGGAGATATTTTCTTTAAGGCAACGCTCTCCGCCCGCATCTGGAAGATTTGTATCTTGTTATTGCTGCGTTGCTAGGTTGTTTTTGCAGATTCAAGCAAATTTTTTCACTGCTTACTCAACAAAGCAGATGTTTTCTTTACCAGACCTGGCAACGCATGCATGTAAACACGCACGCTTGTGCGGATGTGCAGACAATAACCTAGTGAATGGGTTTGGATACCCAAGTTAGATCGGATACCAACAGGTGCATAAAGTAACCCACATGGCCATGTAATCACCCTAAACAAACATTTACCAAAGAACAAGGCTCTTTTCTGCCTAACACGCGATGACGGGCATGCACAAAGTGACGGATGTAAAATAATTGTTTATCGAGCCCGGCTGAACCAGATCGCTCAACGTCCAGATGGAAATTGAAACGCCAGAAGGAATGCACGTAGTGATGCTTTTCCAGTTCCAACTTTCTTCCATGCCAGAAGACTTGATGCTGTAACAGCAACAGGCCGGCTGACCTGTGTCTTAAGAATTTACATAGTTTTGAAATTCAACGATGTGCACACATGGGTGTGGTGTTGAGGTGTCTACATACTTGGGGTTGTGTAGTACGTCCAACAGCAGTCCAAAGGTACACGCATATTTTAACGCTTATGCATGGTAGTCATCAATGAGTGATAACAATACAGGATGTATAGTTATTGAGAGTTATGTTTGTGTTGCCATTTCCTCATGTGGCTTGATCTATGTCTGTGGTTCGGTCTCATTTGCCTACTCGTGTTCCTTGTCTTGTGTGTGAAAGCAAAGCTAGACAAACCACTTCCCTCCAGAACTACAAAAAGCACACTACAATGCAGACACAGCAAATGTGCGTTTCGATGTAGGTCCTCCAAACAACGACGGGGTCAACGGCTCACACTTAAAACGCAGGGGACGGAAAACCCAACGACTGGCGAAACGTCCCCATGTGTGTTTGAGGCTTGTTGGGACAAAATCATAATTCATTTGCATGAAAAGAGCTGGTGTCACAGAATTCTTACATGACACGACGAAATAAGCAACTTGAATGTAAAACGATCATAAAAGGTTCATGTTGTGATGGTAATTCTTTACGCTCCTTTTAAAAGGGTTTGAAGGATACCGGCAGGATTTCGACTTTAACCTCGTGGATTTAAATAAACAAAGCAGATGTTTAGTTTTACTATTCAAATAGTTTTACATGTCCGCATTTTTCGCCTTTTTGTTTTCATTTCCTCGTATCTGTTGTTGTTTTCCGTAATCCTCAGCAACTTGTCAGTGAACTTTACTTCCTCGGACGTAATTCAGGACATTAATGAATGCTTTTTTTTTATCTCTTTCACAGTCAACACATATTTCTTCATGGTACAGGCTCAGGGTATCATGTTACGAGACAATGTTCGAACCATTGGTCACATGATCAGGCTATACACCAATAAGAACAGCACTCTCAATGGTACAGGTGAGCATACATTTATAAACCCTTTATGACAACCACAATGAGACTGGAAGTCTCATCTCAATCATACCGCCATAGGTGTGTTCCCTTCCTCTAATGCCTGACTGTCTGTATTTGTCTGGCAGATTATCCAGATGGGAACAACTCAAGCGAATACCTCGCTCAACCAACCACATACCTCCCTGAGAACTTCACCTATGCCCAAAACCTGCCCTGTCCCGAACGGTTACCTTCTATGAGTAAGTATGCACATTAGAAGATGCTTCTCACTGTTACTTGTTTGAAAACAGTCATAGATGTGCGATAACCCTACCAGATTGTGTCCTTTGAGCCTTATGAGTTAATGGCATTACTCCAAAAGCTGTCTACCAACTAGATAAGCAGCTTTTTATCTATAACGGAACATCATAACCATTTAAAGGCTGTGCATAGACAGCAAGACTGTTCTCTGGATGAAAAAAACACTTAGAAGATCTGACAGTTGATTACATTGGAAATTCTTTCTAAGGGAAGGCATTGTGCTCGCCGGCCATATTTGGAATTCCTTCGAGCAACTCGTGCGGTCATATGAGACCACGTTCTGCCTATGGGGGAGTGATGTGTCGGATAAATAGTGGATAAGAGTGCAATAAAGCAACAGTTTAGACCAAATAGTAAAGCTGACATTCATGTTGATTTTAAACATAAGTTGTGCTAAAATGTTTGGTTGCCACCCCCTGTACACAACTCCTATCCTTTAGAGCAGACTCGGGGGGTCTCCAAAAGGTTTTTAGGGGGTTCTTAGGAAATCTAAAGGAAATGAAAAGCCAAATTAATGTTTAAATTTAAATATAGATTTATTAACTATAAATAGATTTTCTCACTACAGTAATGTTACCCATAGATGAATACTGCTATAAAATAAATACAATGGTAATGTTTCTCTACAGGATCATACAAACAACATTACTCATATTATAGGCTATTATTTCTTATAATATTTCATATTTCTTAGCATATTCTCCCACTTACAATTTATCTAACATAGTTTAAATGCTTCTTTATTATACATAATGTTATTCACTGTGTATAATGTTAGTTGGATACGTATTTTAGTTATGTGTGTTTTTCAAATTGTTCGTATGTTTAGTGTTGCGTGTTAACCATTATGTTTATTTATGTAGCACGTCGCCTCATTTCGTTTCGCTGTATGTCAGAAAGACAGCCGAAAGACAGAAACAAGCATACCTTGACTTGACTTGATAAAAAAAACTAAAACTAAAAAACATGCAAAAATGGAATTAAATTAATGAAATATTTACTTCCTAAAGACTATCTCTTTAGGTCAAATAACTTTGGATGACAAAACAGTTTGAGGATCTCCGCTCCAGAGAATCATAGAATGCCACAGTATGCAAAACGCGACGGAGTTTGCATTTAAGCACTTCTGGTTGTCATCCCAATCTATGTTTTTTAAACACGTGATATAAGTTCTGCAACTAACAAAAGCTTTCTTGTTATATTGTGCGATGTTAACATACAAGTTTAACCTTGTTAAAGAGATGCTAGATGCAAAAAAAGGCTAAATGCGATTATAGTTATTATGACGTTGTTTTATTTAGCTAAATTGTTAAAAATGTTTGTTTTGTGACTAATATATAGCAATGCACTAAATAATAATAAATTGTTTGGTTAATATAATAAGTATATAACCAGTTATCAATTATCAATGCAATTTTAGTTTTTGTTTATTATTATGATTTAAGTTAATTAGTTTTTTATTTAGGTAAACTTAAACAACCCTAATATAGACATTCTTGGATGCGCTGAACATCACGCATAAAAATCTTTAATGCAAATTTCTTGACAGAGTAGTTTCTTATCGCTAGGCATGTTTTTGTTTAATATATTATATATATTATATTCTTTATATTGCTTCCTTTATCTTATCTTAAATTAAATTAAAAATCCACTATTTTCTATCTTTTCGTAAAACCTTCTGTCGAGATGTACATTGTAGAACCATATTAACTCAAGATTAAAATCTCTCAACTTGGTATTTTGGTTGACTTCTCATGTCGAGTTTATTGCAATTGGTTAATGTGGAGAAGATGTTCTGTTTTAGATGTATTTTAAGCACGTAAAGTTCCTTCATAGATAAGAGTGATTCTTCTCGGTTTTGCTTATGTGTTTCGTTAACTGCTATTGAATTTCTTCGCAGAGGGTCAGATGGAAGTCAACATGACGGAGATTCCTATGGAGGAGATCGAACGCAGGCTTCGACATCTAGACATTAAGTTTGGGGGCCACTGGAAGCCCAAAGACTGCAAACCACGCTGGAAGGTGCGTTATCTTTCTGACGCCGTCAATGACCGATAGACAGCATATTTTCTCGTACATAGCCTATGATGTGCAAACCGCATTGGCCTTTTTTAGTTTGTGGCTGGAAATGCAACACATTTTTTAGGGGGTGGAAATTTCCCCTTATAACTGAGCAGATTCAGTTGCAAATACTTCGCACTTGTGTTTTGTTTTTAAAAGAATTAATGATAAACGGTATAAAGAAAATAAAGAAAAAAAAAAGAAAATCCTAAAATAAAGATAATAAAGAAAAATATATTCACAAAAGTATTAGAAAGCACACTACATGACTACTCTATTTTTTGTATTTGTTTCTTAGTTTGATTTCTGTACACATGTTTAATTAAAGAATGTTTAAATTGTGATTCTGATATGCATTGGCTTTAATTTAAAAGCATAAAATCTTTTTATAAATCATTATTTTTCAAAATACGAGAGGATATTTATAAAAAACCATTGATTTGGCTTTATATCAATAATATTGAAGTGCATAAGAGTTTTGGGTTACCACATTCTTAAAATGTCGTCTTTTGTTTTACACAAAGTAAAACAGGTTTAAATTGTTTAGAGGATTAGTAAATTAAAAAAGACGTAATATTTTTACTTCGTTATCTTCTAAGAGAGACGAGCAAATAAGTTGGTGCCTTTTGGTCCCCAGCTTTCTTCAAAATATCTTTTTTTGTGTTCTACAAAAGTATAAGGACCAGAGAAATGACACACTCTTTATTTTTGGTAAACTTTCCCTTAAATAGTTTTTTATGAATGCATACCACACGTGTGTGTGTGTGTGTGTATGTGTATTTTATAATTGTGTGTTTTATTTACCAGAAAAAATGAATGAATGTATGGTCAAATATGAGGAAGTAACATTACCCAAGTGAGTGTCACACTAAATTCATTCAAGACTTTTGTTGTGTCTCTCTTCCTCCTTTTAGGTGGCTATACTGATCCCCTTCAGGAATCGCCACGAGCATCTTCCCATTCTCTTTCAGCACCTCGCTCCCATGCTTCAACGCCAACGCTTGCAGTTTGCCTTCTATGTCATTGAACAGGTGCGCATGTCGTGTGATGCTGTACCGCCATCCGCTGGTGGATACGAGCATTTCTGGCTTGTCTTTCAATTATATTATAAAAACATAGTATTTAAGACATGAAAGCGCCCAAATTGTCATAGTAAACAATGCAGCGTAGCCTATTCAATCAATTGTGTGTCGGTTAACGTTGAAATATTTAAAGTATGATGTAACTATTCTTACAGATGGGCACGCAACCGTTTAACCGTGCCATGCTGTTTAACGTGGGCTTCAAAGAGGCCATGAAAGACCTGGACTGGGACTGTGTCGTCTTTCACGATGTCGATCACATCCCGGAAAACGACCGGAATTACTACGGCTGTGGTCAGATGCCTCGACACTTTGCTGCAAAGCTTGATAAATACATGTACATGTAAGTGAGCAATACACATTCGTTCAAGTCTGTTCCTTCATGATTTCTTCTTTACTTTACATTCTATCTTTCGTTTCTCTGTTTGGAAAATCAAATTCTTCTTCTGATAGCCCGGCTCCCGATGTTATAGGTCACGAATGCAGATAAGTGTTTATGTTAACCAGCTGTAGGCATGTGTTTCAAGAAGTTCTAGAGACGTTAAGAACAAGATGTTTAGATGTGTTTGACTGTTGTGATCCAATGTTCATTTATGTGTGCTAAGTTGAAGGTCTTGGGTTGGAAAGAAGTTTTGGAACTCCTTTAAAATTAAAATAAGCAATAATGGAGCTGTGTGTGTAAGTATTTATCTTGCTCCACAGAAACTCAAGATCTGCTGTTGATATACAAACGGTTGTGAAACAAAAATGTATGATACATTTCACGATGACGTTTGTCTTATCGTACAATATGTATTAATTGGTAGACACGATGTTGTAATGTTTTAGTTTCTATGGTTTCATGAGTCAGGTCATGTTACCTGAAAATGTGATCTTAGTGTAGGGTTACACCCCTAGTCATGTTTGGTGAGTCACGTCAACTGGAAGAACAAGATGTGTGTATTTGTTGGGATTGGGTTGATCACAAATGTGTACACCTGCCCGGGTCATGACACTTAAATACGTGGGGATAAACTTTGCCTCTTGTTTCTTTTTTCTTTCCACTTCTTGTTTGTTTTAATGTTCTTAAAGGGATGGTTCTTTCCAAAAAAAAATTCTGCCATTTACTCGCTCATTTATCTTTTCAAACCTGTTGGCATTTCTTTCATCTGCTGAACACAAAACAGATTGGTGGTCGAAAAAAGGGTGGTAGTCGAAAACCGCAGGTCCCCATTGATTTGATTTGGCCCAAAAAAAGTCATTGGTGACCCGTGGTTTTTGGTTACTGACATTCTTCAAACTATCTTCTGTTATTTGCTGAAAAACAGAAGTCTTACAGGTTTCAAAAAACCAATGAGTGACTAAATGATACATTTTTATGTATCTTGGGACTGAACAATCTCTTTAATCTGTTTACAAGTGATATTTCACTTATGTTGGACTGGTATACTAACTCTGTGTGTGTGTTTTTAGCCTTCCCTACAATGAGTTCTTTGGTGGAGTGAGTGGACTTACTGTCGAACAATTTCGTAAGATCAATGGCTTTCCCAATGCATTCTGGGGCTGGGGAGGAGAGGACGATGACCTCTGGAACAGGTTCGTTTAACTAGTTTGTCTACATAAACTTGCAGGTAGTCTTAAAAATAAATAATCTGTGACATTTGATGAACATTAAACATAACGCAAACTAACACAATAAAAACAAGATACTATATCAAAAACATGTTTAAAAATCTCTTTTTGAAAATAATGTATACATTTATACATATATATTTAATGGTGTGCGTGATAACACTGTAATGTTGTCATAAATTGAACAGTTACATTTAATAGAATCATTTGTGTTTGTTGTCCCCAGGGTTCATTATGCAGGTTTTAATGTGACCAGGCCGGAGGGAGATCTCGGCAAATACAAATCTATTCCTCATCACCACAGAGGGGAAGTCCAGTTCCTTGGAAGGTTTGTAAACACAAGCATACATAAAATATGTAAAGATATATACAATATTTCAAAACATTTATTTTTGTAATTTTGTGTTTTGCAATGTGTATTTTTTTAATTGAATAATGGGGTGAAAATTAAGACTCCTTTGAAGACAAATAGTTTGTTTAATTTTTGTTTAGTTACTGTGCACACTTTAAATTATAATGGACTATAATAATATAATGACTATATAAGGAGGGCTGGGGCTTTAAAGTTCCAAAATGACAAAAAAGCCAAAAGTGGGATATACAGCTTGATCTTATTGGTTTATAAATCATACCTATTTGGAATAAGATGATGATATAATATATATAGAAAAATATTATTACTACAAACAACATAACAATGAATTAATAATTACAAATTTTAATTAATTTAATAATTAATAATTTCCCGAAAATGAAAATTCTGTCATTGACTCCTTGAAACCTTTTTGACTTTTTTCAGGATATAAAACGGATAACTTTGAAAATCTGTAATCAAAAACTGCTATTCCCCATTGATCTACGTTCTTTTTTTTGTCCATACGCTAGAAGTCAATTGTTTTAGGTTTCCAACACTATTCAAATATCTTGTAGGTGAACAAAAAGGCTACAGGTTTAAAAGGACAAGAGTATGAGCAAATGACTTCGCAATTTTGTCAAGTATAGTTTAAGTATAGTTCAGTTTCTAGTCACTCTTTGAGTTTTAATTAAAGTGAATGGGGACTGGAGCTTTAAACTTCCAAATATACAAAAAACGGTCTATGCACGGCTCAATTTGATCAACATACACATCAACATTTTCAACTCTTTTTCGTTACAGAAAATTATTTAAATATATGTTACATGTAATATATATCTAGATAATATACTTAGAACATATTAAGAAATAAAATAGTTTACCCCTAAAATATGTTTCAAAATTACAAAAAGTGAAAAGTGGTATACCTGACTTTATCTGATTGGTTTATAAATCACACTGATTTACTCTTATTTTCAAGAAAACCAAATGAAGAGAAGATATATAATGAATCTATTAATATACGCTATACTACAAATATACTGAGAGTGAAAATGTTATTGTAAAAAACTTGAAAGAAAGGTCAAAAGATTTTTTGGGTGGACTCCTTTAAAGTTCGATCATTACCTCTGACCTATTTCAACTTATCCTGAACCAAAGTTCTATTCATCGACCTTGACCTATGTCTGTAAAAAACATTTACAGCACTATGTGTATTGATTTTTGCATATCTCTTAAGTTTTGCTCTAGCCCCTCTCTTCTCTCTCTCTCCCGTCAGGTACAAGTTGCTAAGGTACTCCAAAGAGAGGCAACATCTGGACGGCTTGAACAATCTGCACTACATGCCGGAGATCTCTCTGAGTAGCTTGTACAAGAACATCACCGTGAATCTGAATCCCGATCTCGCCCCCATATCAGACTACTGATAGACTCCGCCCACCCCATTGTGACCTCACGTCAGGGTGGAGTTAAACGTGATGTATCAATGCCAAAAGCCCTTAATAACAGGACAGGAAAGGGCAAAGGCTTGTTTAATGCACAGTTCATTGGGTGATGCATATGCGTGTGTGTGTGTATGTATGTATGTATGTATGTATGTGTGAATACTGGATCATATCTGTGGGCGTGTGCAGCGTGATTGCATTTAATTGCATGTTCTTGTGTCCACGCTGGCTTTAGCGAATCAGATCACATTTCAAAAACTGGGGAGTTCCAGCTTCAACAAATCCGATGTTTACTTCAAAGTCTTAATTGAAATTTAAAGGCTCTGTCAAATCCAATCCAACGTGCTAACATTAGAAAGCTTGGTTTTGCATCACAGCAGCGCTCTTAACGCCAATAGAAACGTTGTCGTGTTATGTGTAACGCTTTTATACGTCTTTTTTTTATAAGAAAAAAATCCAGAGGGAGTCTGTGCACTTTGGATGTATTTTAAATCTGTCTCTCAGTAACTTAAGTTGCAGTCTGTTAGAGATGCAAGCTGTGTTTTCCCCCATTGCTCTACAGAAAGCTTTGAAAGTGCATGCATGTCTCAGAATCCCAATGTAAATATATATGGCCTTCGAAGCAATGCTTTAGCTTTGTCACTTGAGAAAAACGCCTGTGATTCCAGTGGAAACACTCCTTTTTGGCAGCTATTTGTTGTTTTGACCTCTGTTAATTTTTATCATTATTTTATATCAAATGGTGTGGGACACATTTTGACTGAAGGACAAAAAAAATCTATATCAGCGATGACCGCAGGATGCAGACGTAATGGAACACACAGAGATGATATTACCTGCTGCATGCCTTAATTTATTTTTGTTACCTGATTTTGTCTTAATTTTGATTTTCTTCACATTGAATGTTTTTGTCGACATAATCATTCTCCCGTCTCACTTTCGTACTCGGTTGCGCAGGGAGGAGAGCTAGAAAAGTCAGAGCGGTGTTTACGAGTCGCAGAAAGACCCGGCGACGGTCGGGTTCGCAGCTGCTAATAAAGCCCAAACGCCCTCCAAGGGGTTTGGCGCGTGTCTCAACCTGTGTGTGTACGCGTGTTTGCGTCTGTGCACGTGCGTTGCTCCTGAACTGCAGGTCGGGACCTCGAGTAGGGCCAAAATGAGAGAGCGACGTCGCTCTTGAATGGCATTTGAAATACACTTGGGCCATGACGACTTTATGCTGTTAAAGTTTTGAGCATCACAAGCTGTTGGATAATGTTTTTTGTTAGTTGTTTGCCTTTTGTAGATAATTTTAAGGCTCAAAGTAATGTAAAATTGGTTGCTTTAATTTTTGTTTATTTTAAGTTATCGAATATGTCCTGATACTGCTGTTTTATACCCTCGTGTCGTGTGTATGGGAGTGTATGAGTGTGTCCACTTGAGCGAGATTTTCCGCATGGTTTGCGACACAAACGATTGACGTGTCGGGTCTCTAGCAAACATGTTTTATTTCTCAAGTCGTGGTTACGGAAACACGTTCATCTGAAACCGAAAAAAGCTCGGTTTTATGAACGAATAGATGGGGAAAAAGACGTAGATAGAGGTTACCAGTGCCAAAGTCTGCTTTTATTTCCCTTTGTACAGTGATATGTAGCTCCTTAGGACATCAAACTGAGTAAACTGTCTATTTAACCACATTAACTGTGTTTGAGCGAGTTTGTTGTGTATGTTGAGAATACATGTCATGTGCAGTCATGTGCGAGAATAGTTCTGGGTTAAGACAGCTGGAAACCATAGGGCCTATCATTTTATCATACAGTACGAGTTCGGCCTCGAAGGTGGGATGCTGACGCTCTGGGTGGAAGAAAGGGCCAGAGGTCTACACTATCAGGCGTTTAATGTGAACGGTTTAGACGTACCTCAAAAAAGTTGTGTACATGAGCTCATATTTCCAGTTTGCTGAAATAAACAATATCATTCCACCAGCACAGTGCACTGTTTCATTTATCGTCTTAAATGCACCGAGCAGTAGTTTTTTTGAGATTGGTTGCAGAAAGAATTACACATGTTGTTCTTAAATTATCCTTAAAGTGAGGTTGGTTGCAATATAGATTGAATGTCATTTTGATTCTTTAGTAGGGTCACATTCCCCCGATTGGAGGAATTTCCGCAACATCGGTCAGACTTGGCGTGATTGGTGGTTAGTCCGTTGAACGTTTCGAAGAAGCTGTGTTTAGTGTCGTCGTCTGTATGCTGGTTTAGATTCCTCCCATCTCCAGCATTACTCCAAACCCACCCTTTCCTCTCATAGCTGCCCATCATCATCATCCTCCACAGCTGTGTCTTTTAAATATATCCAGAAACAATAGATAGAGAATTTTAAGAGATGATTTATCACCATTACAAATCTGTGATGTAGAGTGTTCAATTTTTGCAGTATTCATATTTGTGCCTTTATTTTTATTTTTTTCATTTAAGTTTCACTTCCACATTGAGATGTGCAGTGGGGTGTGTGTGGATTGTGTTTAGAAAATAAATTTGGGTGCACATTTTATTTTTTTATTTGTGTTTTTATTTGTATCTGGAACAACGTCTTTACATCTGAAAAAAATGTACTAGTCATCGGTAGAAAACGCAAAAACTTTGTTCGTTTCTCTGTTGTCGAGGGTCCACTTCAACACCGGTGTGAGAAGCAGGATGTCGGAAGATTCCAGCTGCTTTGTCTGACATGTACAATTCCTGGTTCCAGATTTGATTTGATTTTTATTGTTGTACCGGTCTGTTCACTGCATTACACTCTGTAATGATAATTAAAAGACTTTATAGATGACAACTCACTTTGGAGTTGGATGTCTTTTCTTGATGTGGTTGGAGTGAGTGTGGTTTCTCCGTTCTGTGTGCTTTTGGGTTATCACTCATGTGCTTTGACCACCACGGCCGTTGTAGTATATGAGAATGGGCTCAGGAGAAGAGCCAGAGTGTAATGTCGATGACCCTCCACGTGAGCCTCGAAGACCACCTGAAAACACAACGGCACAGAGAAATACATCTGGTGGATGAAAGTAGATTTTACATTCAAAATATGTCACATTCCTATATTTTCCACATTTTATATTAATAATAAAAAACTTAAATTAACAAATTTAAAAGGGAACTATAATGTTATGGCTAAATTAACAGCTTCTTAATGACTCACTTTAAAGAATTTAAAAGTGTCTGTTTAGGGCGTTCGGTGGTACCTTGATCAAGGGCACCTAAGACATTGTATTGCCAGCCCGAGACTTGAACCCACATCCCTAGGATAAGAAGTCAAACTCTCTAACTGCTAGGCCATGACTTTCCATTGAAAAAAGTTTTTTTTTGTTGCTGGAAGGTGCCCTAAGGTTCCTTATTGCTCAAATTGAGTACATTATCGGACCCAAGGACCTATTGTGTAGCCTTAAAAATTCAGTTGAATGTATTGTACACGTAATTTTTAATCCTCAGAGTACAACATTAAATCTAATAAATACCGTTAAAGGTATAGTAGAGCCGTTAAAGGGTACCACCCTAGCTTTAATTTTAAACTCTTTATGACAATGTACGGGTGTTACGTTCTTATCTAAAATTAGCTGGTTCTCTTTGGATCTATAGAAAATAAGAACAAAGGATTTGGGTTTTAAATTATTTACCTCAACACAGTTAATATAGATCTTGGTTCAAATCCAAAATAATCATTCAGCTTTACATTTAAATATATTTGCCCAACAGGAAATTCTGTTCAATTTATGTAAAGTTTACGTAGCAGTAATGTTAAAATAGCCTTGTAATAACATATCTCATTGCTAAATATTATAAAACATTCGTAAAATACTAGTGGAACATTTTTTCATGATATAAGAATGTAAAGATACTAACCCACAAGACTATACAAACTTTAAAGGTTGGCCAAAAAGGGGTTTGAAAAATGCAAACTCACATCAGCAAACTCGTGGAAAGGTGTGCTACCTTCAGATTTCCAGTAAGTTTTAGTATCAAACACCACCCGATACACACCAGGAGTGAACTCCTGCTCTGATATAAGGTCATGCACCTCACCCGACACGTCCACTTTTCTGTGTGAGAAGAACAGCTAATGAATGAAAATGACATTGATAGGGAAGGGGTTTGAACATATGAATATACACTAAAAAGGGTTCTATTTGAATTAATGTCTATAGGTTCGACACAACATTTTTTCAACAATTTTTTGAGAAGTTTTTATTAAACATATGGAACCGATGTACATTATTAAATATTGTACAAAATTGGTTGAGAAATTCATTTTCTCATGTCTATAACATGATTAAATATTAAACAAATGATTACATGTAAACAAAATTTATCTTAAAGTGTAAAAGCAGTTTTGTTAAAACATTAATCAACGGAAACCGATGTTGATGATATTAAGGAATTCCAACAATCTTTCTTTTCGGTGCAATGTAATGATAATTTTGCTATTTCTGAAGACACATAAATGTAATTTTTTCTTTATAAGAATACAAAAAGAAAACTATATGCCCCCAAATAATATAATATAATAATACACCCAAAAAAATCTAATTCTTTCATGAATTACTCACCCTCATTTTTTTTATACTTGTATACTAGTTTTTCTTTTAAACACAAAGTAATATTTCAAGAATTAAAGCAAACAAAGGATTTTTCTCTTTAAAAATTTTCCCCTTTGGTTGTCAATGGCGCCCCACAAATCTTGGTTGCAACGTTCTTCCAAATATATTACTTTGAGTTAAGCAGAACAAGGAAATTTATATTGGAAAAACTTGATATTGGGTTATTAATGACAGAATTTCCATTTTTGTGTCTCTTTAACCAATTGTTTGTGTAAAAATTAATTTAAAGGATACAATTTAAAATTGATTACTTTGCTTGAATTGTTCTATTTGTTAATCACTTTCATATTTTAAATGCTTTTCATTTTCTAATCTGACACCTGGATTTTATTGAGGACAGATACATTTATTTTTTTCTTATTAAAGGAATATATTTTTAACAATGTACTCTATGGCCTCAGAAGTTTAATGTGATCTTACCCGCTAGCGACTTTTTCCCACATGCCACCTTGGCCCTGGCGATACACATCCAGAGCTACATTTCCAGCGGGAGTACCTTTCAGAGCATCCAGGATCTTCATGGTCAGTGGACAGTGAGCATCAGAACCACCATGAAATCCCTGGGATAAAGGTCGAAGCAGTTCACTATCAGCGCTTTTAATGATGGGTGGAAGAAGCTTTGTCAGCTCTGCTGGGAAGTGTTTGAGGTCAATAACCGACCGGACGTTTGTTTTCAAGGTAGAGATTAGTGTACTGCAGCACTTTGTAGTATGGTAGCGTTTAGATAACCGTATAATCTATATGTTAGTTTGCCCAACAACAGATCAACAAAACCTCATCTCACCCGGGATAAGGTCATTTAAGGGGAGAGCTTATCCATCTTTCATATACATTCTATCGAGCTGGACATTAAAAATGATTGATAAGCAGAAAGTGTTTCTTATCTGCTGTTTTCTTAGACCTACATTTCAGCTTTTTACAAAGCTACACTTTTAAAAATAAAAAATGCATTTTTGGTTCCTTTAAGAACCATCTCTTTCTTTAATTTTTTATCATATCAAGAAGCCTTTTCTCCACTAATAACAGGTTCTTCAGATGTTAAGGGTTCTATCTAGGCTAAAAAGGTTCTACTAAGGCATCTTTTATGGCAGTGTACCCAAGACATCCAAATGTTAATTCTTGGGTCGTTTATTTCAGTAGTCTACATTGTATCAAATATATTCATGGCTTAGTTAATATATCAAAATTTAAAAGTTATATCAGCTTAATGAATTCTTTGAAATTGTGGTAAATATTAAAATAACTGTTTAAAATCCAACAGTTAATTTCTCCAAAATATACAAATATTTCTATGTTTATGTGATAAAAGTACTTATTTATCAAACATATTTTTGTAAGATATATCAAATAGTTTTTGGGTTAATCAGTTTACTTATTTTTAATAGTAAATACACAGAATTTAAACTGTACTTTTAACAAATGTCAAAGATTCCGAATTTACTCATTTGTTGTGTAAAAAGTTAAACAAAAAATCCCATTATGATAAATGTATAGCATAAATGTATTATTATACAGAAACGTATAGCACAACATTATATTTTATATTGCATTCTATAAATCATGTTAACCTAAAAAGCTATATATTTAAAATACATGCTTCATATATAGTTTTAATGCATTAACATTTAAATGCATGAAATATACAATCTTAAATTGCAAGATGCTATATATTAGATAAAGATTAAAAAACAAAGATTCTAGACAAACTGTTAAGTGAAGAAACATAGACTTTTTCTTCGATTAAAATATAATACTGAACCACAATCGAATGCAAGTGAAACAAAATAAACACATTTGCTTATTACCAAAATAAATGGAAAATAAAAAACATTTAAAAAATGATATTAAAAACAATAGAATTGTAAACCTTATCTCTCACATGAATGTTGTACGGTCAGAGTCAACAAAGATTCTACACGTTTTAAGACATTCTTATTGCAGTAATTTAACAATCTAACAGGGGGCAGATGGTTTATTTTTCCTCTATCTTTTCTTTTTTAAACAGTATCGTGTCAATACATTTCAAACAGCAGAACGCCTAGCATATGAATGTACAACTGAACTTACCGCTGGAGCTGATCTACAGAAGGCCAACAGAAATGCAAGAATCACACAAATCAGTGCTTTAGCCATGTTAGAGCAAGACTGCAGGTAATAACGCCCTAAATGCCCTTTATACAGCTGTCCCCCTGATATCAGGTGAGCACCCTGTTGACACAGTAAACAACTGGGAACATGAAATAACCCCTTTTAAGATTGGGTTGATCCAGTGGAAATAATGTAAACACCCATTATCCTTGGACTTATAAATATCATGAATGTCAACGCGCAAATTGAAATCTGATACAGATTCGCTCTCTGTAGAAGTTAGACACATTGGTGACATATCTCTGGGAAACATCAATTGTAGGGTCTGCTGTTATTGACAGTTCAAATTGTACAGTACTTTCTTGAGAGGCAGGTACACACCTGTTGTTTCACATATTTTCAATCCCCAGGTTTGTCGCCAAAGGCACTAAAACATTAAATATAATACAACAGTAACTTTTACATAAAGGTGCAGTAAGTGATTTATGAGAAACCCTGTTGAACGTTTAAACCAACACCTAAAATAACACACAATAATCATTTGTAACGTATACAACTTATTTTTTATTCTGCAGAACTCAAAGGAAGATATTTTGAAGAAGGGTGTTAACCGGCCAGAAGAATCCTTTGTCTTTTATTGTGTGAACACAAAACCGAAGGGGAATTGGTGCCAGTTAAGAAAATTCTTTGAAATATATTCTTTTGTGTTCTGCGGAGGAAACAAAAGTTATACAGGTTGAACAGGATACAACACAAAATGATAACAAAATTTTCATATAGGGTGAACTGTTAAGACTCATGTGTTTGACGTGTCGCGTCCAGAGAGGACAACATTTCAAACTTCATGTCAACGGACTCGTTAACAAGAGATGTATTTAATTGTGTAGAAAAAGTTTGCATTCAGCTTTAATGCTTATGAAATGTATAATTTTCAAACATATGTTGTCACATGCATGTGTGTGTATATATGATTACTCGATGAAGATAAAAATATATATTTAATTAACAAGGAGACAAACACAACACACACTAAGAAAAGAAAATACGAGTTAAAAATATATCTCTCAATACGCATTTTGGTATTATTTTAACTACAAATATTTTAAACATTTTAAATTAGGGTACATTTTCATGATAATGTTTAGTCTTGTTTTGGAAAAGAAAATGTAAGAAAATGCATGTTTACAACAAGCAAAGTAATCTGCCAAAAATGTTTAATTTAGTTTTACCTTTTTAAATAACATTTTGCCTTTTATAAAATCTTTTTTTTTCAATGACAAGGAGTAATTTAAATCACTTATTTCATTTAATTCAACATACGACTTGTCATTTTTAGTGATTTATATATTAATAGTGCACCTACATTTTTTGTCTTGTATCAAAGGTGACTATTGTATTTCATGTAGTCTGTGAATTATTTTTTAAATGCCCCCAGCCTTCTACTTAAGTCTAGTTGAATTTCATCTCGATTAAAACATAAATGCACTATAATATTTACATTTTATTTATATTTATTCATTTTGCAGAGGCTTTTCTCCAAAGCGAATAAAAGGGATTATGCGGCGGTCAATTATACTTATACTCACAGTTATACTTTTCCCTAATACAAAACATCTTAAAACACATTCCTAGTCAAGTAAATGTATCTTGATTAAGACATTTGTAATATAAATAAGACGAAAAAATACTCAGTTAAAAATTCAGTTTCAATGAATGAAACAGGTGACACCGATCAGTACTCAAGGCAAAGGAGCCGGGACTATTTAACCTATTGACAATAAGGAAGACCACAAAAGTGAACAAAACAGCGGAACAACTAAATAGGATTGCAACAATATCGGCGTGGTTTCTTTTCATCTCTACGCATTTGCAATCAGCATATACCATAATTCCAGCTTTTGTGAATGAGCACTTCCGAGCTGACTCACATGCTGACATGTTGGAACGCCATCGTTTCAGAAAGAGCAACTGGACACATTTTGAAACGGAGTGATATTTACAGGTGAGTAGTTGTCATCCTTTGGCCCGTCCCCTGTGGCGGTAAGTGACTGAAGTGAAAAGCTTTCGGAGCGGTTGTATGGCCGCTCTGAACTGCTGGAACAGCAGGTTTTAGCATGTAGAGAGAAATAGTCAAATGAGATTTTCTGAAACAGTTCCTCAGGGTAAACTGTAAAGCTGACAAACCGCAAAACTCACGACGGCAACAAATAAACGCCTTTCTCGCAAAATTGCACTATTGATTTTCTTTATTAGAAGCTTTTGTGTGAACCCCCAATGGGATTTTTACATGGTTTATTAATAAAGACACATTACAATGATGTTTGCAAATCATAAAGTGTTGAAAGATTATTTGGAAGAACTTCACAAAACACCGAATAATCGAAGAACGTTACTGTTAACAGTTTCCAAGCCTTCTTCCTCTAACAAAAGATGGATGTTGCTTAGTTTGTATTTAAAGTGAGCACAAAGTTTAATATTCCTAACCCAAAAGCCTACAAGACTATGTGGTTGAAACAGCAGCTTCTACATTCGAAATGGTCATAAAACAGCAACAGATGGGCTTTTACTGGCTCACAAAACGTTCTCCCATCATGCCTTCAGGAACATCATTCTACAGTTGTAATGTTGGTGACCCTATGGTCAAAATGTCCAGGTGATGCCATCATTTTTATTGCAGATATCCAACTTAATCTGACTGAAGATTGCGGATCTCCGTTTCTTCTCAAATTTGAAGATGTTTATTGAACGTCGAAAATCCATCTCCAGAAGTAGAAGACAATCCAAACAACCTTAATATGATAGAATGGATCATAAGCCATGACAGCCGTCCTGGGAGTCCTCCTGATGCCGTATGTGAGCCGATTCGCCCCAGGTCCAACTGCCATTGAGCTAGCTATCCAATCTTTCCAAAATGTTAGAAAAAATGTCATCTGTTGAGTCGTTTATGTTCTGAATATAGTTCAAACGGGTTTGCTGTCTTATGTGCATGTCTGCATCTGCATCTGCATAATCCTGTTCACTAAGCTTCACTTGTGCCCATCACTACATGTTTACACAGCATGTATGAAATGGATAATCCACAGCTTGTCATGCATTTAAGGGTCTCAATGCACAGTGTGGAAGCCAAGAACCACTACCACATTGAAAAGTCCATGAAGTGTTCCTTGGAATCTAAACTATATTTTAAATTTCTTTTGTGTTCTTAGGCATCCAAATACTTCAGTGATGGTCTTAAGGAGCACTTTACAGTCGTAACTGGATTTACATGATCTCATCTCATCACTTGTGGAAATACAGTAACTGACAGCTGAGTTGAACAATAACAGTAGACTAGACTTTATGACCAATAAGAGTACTCTGGGAGGTGGGTCTGAAAGAGTGAGGAATTAACGCGGAGTCATGAGGAACGATGCGAAGCAACAGGGTAAATAATCCATCGAATTTTTTTTTTTATTTTAACATTTAAATCATTTAAAACATGTTTTGTTCAAACAAAACAATAACGAATAGTTGTATCACTAAACAAGGGATTCTTCCAATTCAAGAAAGCGTTTTTTACTTAGGTCACTAACAATTGTCTCAAGTTATTTCGCAAAAAAATGTAAATAAAGGTATCTGATACAGGTCACTCTCTAAAGATAATGTCAGCTTGTTATGAAGAAAAATGGTTATGATTTATGTGAAATGTATGAGTAATCATACACTTTCTAATATTAGCATGTTAAACAAAACTAGACATAAAACGATACAGCATTACACAAAATAATACATTACTCCGATCGGATTTTTCAACATTTTCCAAAAGAAACAACAGGGCCCAAGGTTGCCAGGTTCACCACTTCTCAGTGAAACTTCGTAAAGTTGTTTGTTTAATATATGAAAACAATGTTTATGATTATTAATTATACAGATGTTTTTCAAGAAGAAATGACAAGACATACTGACATACATAACATATGGATCAAAAGATAGTTTTGATTGTCCATTGGGTTGCTTGTTTCAAGCAGATATGGCAACCCTGGTCAGGCCTGTTCCTTTTAAACCCAAAAATGTTCCCCATGGAAGCGCCTTCTTACATTTTTTAAAGACCTAGTATTAATTCAAAAGTACAAAAAATCTTCTTGCATCAAAAAAGTAGATTGATCAAATGTAATACAGACACAAATAACCCAAAACTATCAACTACTTATCGGCATGATGAACAAATGTAGGGTCAAGTTTGTAATGTATTTACCTTATTATATATATTTTACATCTTAAAACTTCCCCTACTTCTACTTCTATGATGGTTTACCATCAGAAGGCAAGACTGGTATCCCGCTCACCTGTCCCTCCACGGGTGTAGGCATTAGTATTATATTGCCCGGTGAGGCTACGGGAGACAATACCATACTAAACCCTAACACTGTTTCTTGTCCCTGCAAATCAGTTTGAACGTTTATTGACTGATCAGGACCTACAGTAGCTCCGTTGATCACATACATCTCCTGCTGTCCCATGCTCAGTGTTCCCTGTGCAATATCTGTTCCCTGTAGTATCAAACCTTCTGTCCCAGATTGTCCGTTGATCACATACATGCCCTCCATGGCATTCTCAGCAACAAGAACTGTGTTTGGTATCTGCTGCTCCACTAGATAGTAGAGAGGCTGCTGGTGTACAAAAACAGTCTGACTTGTTTGGACCATTGGAAAGGTGGCAGGCTTGTTGACCATCTCCGTAACTTCGGTAATGGAGGTCTCTTGTACCCGTTCTTGAGTTGGGTGAGCATTTGTAACTTGAAGACTGCTCGTGGCAACCAAGCTCTTGCTTATTAAGTTGGTTTCCGCCGAATTGATTACTTGATCATTTTTGGGAGTGGGTAAACATGGCTTTGGGGGAATGCATATCTCTGCCAGTGAAAGAAACTTTGACGTCAGGTTGTTAAGGTACTCCGAATCTTCATCGGAATCAGGAATGCTGCATAAATCAATTGAGCCGGCAGGGGAGCCTTCACCCTCGAAGCCATACACCAGAAGGCCATCCTTTAGAGGAGGGTTCTCAGAGATACAGTTTGCTTTCTGTGATGAAGAATATGAAATTGTAAGTTGCCTAATGTCCTTCTAGTTCATAAATGCTGCGGACTATGCAAACCAATCTGCAAATCATGTACAACTTGGCTGTTTTATAGACAAGGCTCATACCTGAGCCTTACTCAACATCTTCGAATGAATTGCTAAATACAACAAGTCCAACATATATTATAAGATGTTGTGTAAAAGATTTTGAGAAGCATGGATATTTTCCTACCTGAGAGTAGTATTCACACAGGAATTCATCTCCCAGTGCCATATCTTCATAAATGTCATGCTGTTTCTGTCTCAGTGATGTAGAGTAGATAGCACTGTTGTGCTGACTGGTTGTAAACGAGTTATGGCGGTGCAAAAATCTTCTGTCAGTTTCTGTAAACCCTCCGTTTATTTCCCTTCGGAGTGTTGAGGATTCATTAGCAACAGCTAAACATGGAGGCATTGAGGATACGTAGGTGGATATCTTGGTATCTTGAAATTGATGGTTTTTATCTATCATTGCAACAGGGCTGCTGAGAAGCGGAACCTCCTACAGTGACATCAGAAACAAAATCAAGTCCACATTAGAAGCACATGGCAAGGACAAGTTTTGTAACCCTTTATTTTCAGATTTGTATATTGTCTAGTTCTATTTTTCAATTTCTGCATATGATGAACTAGCTTTTGAATTGCTTGAATAAAGTTGTGTATAGTTACTCTTGAACAAATGCTGAAAGTGAAGCAATGAAAAGTAAAGTAAGACAAGATAATTTCTTATCTACCTTACCTGCAAACTTGGAGCATGGAAAAAGTTAAATAACGTCAGAAAAATAAAGTCAGTTAAATAAAGTCAGATAAACAAATGCTGAACTATTCTCCAAAACACACAAAAACACCAAACTGTATAAAGTGTTTAGAGAGCGCTTGAAACAAGGGCTTATCATTGGTTGAACAGTGCTGAGTGAAAGCAAAGAATCTCAGAGAAGCTGCTGATTTTCCATCCTGACGGATGACAGTTTTGAGCGGAATCCCGGAGAATAAAAAGATGCTCTCTGACCATTTAAAGGAGAATGTGACATGTATTGACAAAGTTTGCTTAGTTTGAACACATTTCCTTGACAAAACTAAGAAGAAATGGCAACATTTTATCAATCTAAGCCCTAGTTTCGGAACAGAAAATCAATGTATAGGTCTGAAAACACCCTAAGAGTATTCTTCAATATAATTCATAACTAAAAAATGGGTTTGTCCATTTTCTACCCAACAGTGGGTTCTTAAAAGAATATAATTTAACTTTAACTTAATTTCACATAAATTTAAACTTGTCATATACTTAATAAACTGTTTGGAACTTCAGGGAGATATATTGGAATGCATCTTTGCTTCCTACATTGTTAAATCAATAAGCAATAATAAAATAAGCATTTATTGTGACATTTGTTTTTACCTTGTCCTCCCCTATGCCCTCAGTGTGATATGAGATGAGATGTTCTTTAGCCTCAAAGGGCATTTCTTTGAATTCCCCCACTGCCCCACACTGGCAGAGGATCAGGAGCAGGGGAACCACTGAATATAGAAACTTTGTGTTAAGCATGTACAGCACTATTAGACACTCATGATGAGCAGTACCAGAATGGTTCCATGCAACATATCAAAGGGTTTCGTCATATTGGCCTAATTTACATCACCCCTCAACCATTAACCAAGATAAGCTTTTTCATTGGAAAGTCTTCATCTGAGTGGACAAAGTCCGTGTAGTGAAACTTGAGGCATCCTTGATAGTACACTTATATCTGGAAGATATTTATTTGTTGTCTGCATTTTCATGAAAGACATCCAGTAGACACTATCTGCCAAACATGTTTGAGATGTCTGCTATAAGATATCATATTGACCTCTAGAAGATGTCTTTAAGATGATTGTTAGATGATTTAGAATGGGTGTAAATTTGCTCTTTATAAGATGTTAATTAGATGATTTTTAAACAGCATTTGCTTTCCAGATCTTTAGCAGATATCTTAAAAATGTATGCTATCTAGATCAATGTCTTTTGTCAGAAATTTGCTTAAATAAATTATACATTATCATTAGTTTCGAAGCTTAAATTACATGATGCTTTGAAGTCAAATCTTAAGTTCACAAGATTTTTAAAATACACATTACAAAACTGTGTATGCATATTTTTTTTGTATAACTTACGTATCAGTAAACCAGCACCGATCAGGGACAAGCCAACAGCTGGACCACCTATTCTGAATGAAGAACCATGCTGGGATGCTGACTTTGGTGCACATGAGTCTCCTTTCACACATCTGCACACTTCGACCTCAAACTTTTGGTCATCTTCGCAGGATAGACCTTTAGCATCAGAGATTTTCATTGTCAGCTGATAGATGCCAAGCCACAAAGACTCTTTATTCTGTAATCTCACAGATGTCTCTAAATAAGAAATAAACCTGGCGTTAGTAAACCGACAACAAGAAAAGCAGCATTGTTCACCATTATTCCTTTGCTTTGCAAGCAAAAGTAAAGTCAGTTATTGACAGAAATTGCACTAATGTGTTGTTTTAAGTTCCAAATTCATCTTTACCATTGATAGGCGCCAGCTCCCAATTGCCCATGCTTTTCTCGTCGATCAGAACAAACTCATAAGGTGCGCCATTGGGCTCAACATCCTCATCAAAAGCTGTCACATTCACCACCATGTTATTATCACAAACTTGATAATAGGTGCTGGTCAGTGTGGGACAGTGATCATTTGTGTCCTCCACCTTTAAAGCTATTGTCCCAGTAGCAGTCTTGGCTGGCACATCTGTAAATGCAGAAGAAAGGGTTGTATACATAACAACAAAATACTCACATGTCCCTAACAGGATGGACTGTTTTCATGGTAATTAGGGAAATGAAAAGAAACTGCTATTTTATTTCTTTCTTATTAAATGGCAACTAAGGACAAACGTATTTTTTTCCACAGTGGAAAGTTACATTTGTTTGGAACAGGATACAGTTTGAGGAATCCGGTAACTTGTTTTATTGGTTGGGATGTTCTTACCTTGAGTCAGGCAGAGAATCTTTGCAAAGTACGTTCCATTGACAAGGAACTTGGACTCTCGATCAGGAACTTTAGCAAGTTTAATCTCAGCTGTCTCCTCATCAATGTTTAACAAGTTATCAGGATCATGGCCTTTAGCATACCTAAAGGTGAAATAACGCACAAAAATGGCAAAATTAGCTTTTTCCTAAAACTTTTCACTAGGATTTAAAATGAAATTAAATGAAATTTAAAATAAATTTAATAATAATAAAAATAATAATAATAAATATAATAAGATAAATGAATAACAATAAAAAATAATAATTATAATAATGCATTATAAAAATAATAAAAAATTAATAATCATGATAATAAAAATAAATAAACAATTAAAAATAATAAAATAAACCATAACATCAAACATTTATTATTATATTTTAAGTAAAAAAAAAGTGAATTAAAAGAGAGACAATTGTATTATATGCTGATAATAATGCTTGTAATCAGGATAAAGTAAAGGTAGCACTTGCTTAGTATTTTTTTTATTATCTTGACACAAACATTTGCTGAGTACTTCACCCAAAAAATGGATTGAATCAACCCAAGAATTTAAGAGTGTAACCCTTAACACCAGTTAACACCCTATGACCAGGTTTCACAGATGGGCATTCTCTTCGAACAGAACAAGGCATAAGTAAAACAGGGAAATGTAATTTTTACATTCATGCCTTACAAAAACATTACTTGACATTTTAAGACAAAATATTTGCACTGATAGATCTTAAGAAATGTCACAACTAACTGTTTTCAGTATAATACACTTTAATGTTTACTACTCTTAAGCCCTGTCCAGAAAACTGCATCCTGTAAAACTTAGAACATGGGTATTAACACTCACCTGACGTTCTCAGCTGGCTCCCACGTGTCCCCATCCAATGCAGCAAATGTACCCAGCACTTTTGGAATTTCCACGTTTTCTGGATCCTCTGACACAGGAAAGTCTTTCACAGCAGGTGAGAAGACAGGGCCCTCAGGTATGTTGTTGACAGCGATCTTAACCGGATAACCTTTCCCACCTGGTTTTGATCCATGTGTTCCAGAAGGTTTAGTGCCAGGTTTTGAACCAGGATTACCGCCTGTCTGGACACCAGATGCGGAGCCAGGCTTGGTCCCAGGTCTAGTTCCAGGTTTACCCCCGGCACCAGGTTTAAGCCCAACACCACCACCTGCTTCAATCCCGGCATTCACTCCAGCGTCCACATCCACTCCAGCGTTTAAACCTAATCCAGCATCCAGATCTAATCCAGCATCCAGATCTAATCCAGCATTCAGATCTAATCCAGCATCCAAATCTAGTCCAGCATCCAGATCTAATCCAGCATCAAGGTCTACTCCAGCATCCACTCCACCACCTAAACCCAGCCCTACTCCTACCCCTACCCCTGCTCCTAAACCTATTCCGACCCCAGCTCCCGCACCTATGCCTCCTCCAGCCCCTACTCCATTTTTATCCAGATTAACATCTAACTCTAAAGCACTTCCATTTATAAAAGGTGCTACATTAGATATGACTAAATTGAGGTCCAATTCTTTTACCTTCTCAAAGTCAACAGGCTTCAGGTGGTAGATGGATAGACATGGTTGGGAAAAAGAAACAATTCAATCATAATCAGATATATATCTTGTTATATTATTATATTTTATAATACACAAAATCAATATAGCATAATGTAGTTTATAAAAATGGCATAATAAAAAGTCTACCTTGATGAGTTTGAGAATTCCCTCGTTCGTTTTAGGGTCGGTTTCGATCGAGAAAAGATTGTCTTCGTTTCCTTTTGTAATGTCAAAAACTGCCAGCCAGTTATTAGTGTGTACTAAATCCTTATCGAGTGCTTTTATTCTCATGACGACCACATCAACCACATCCTCGTCAACACTGCCAGAATACTAAAAAGAAAAGTGTACAAATTATTATTTTAGCCCATTCAGCTCAATCGCACCCCTGACCTAGAGCTTGTGTTGTGTTTGTTGGCATTTGATAGATGTCAATAAGAATTTGGAATGTTTCAGTTGGTTGGCGCTTGTATGGGGACTGTACAAAATATTTCTAGTTGTTTTTGTTGGTTGAACTTAAAATGTAAAGGCAATCAGGTTACTTATTTTTTAAGTTAATTGAACTTTAAAATAAATGTGTTGTGTTGTCAAATCTTTTTAAATTGAATTATTTCAAAACTTATTCTTTATTAACTTTGTGAAATAAATAATTTTTTTTAATTGGTTGTTGCATTTAAGTTTAGTCAAGTAACTAGACTTATTCTAGCTAATGTAATGTTCTTGTTTTTACATTATCTTGTTATCTACAATAAGCTACAGATATTCTTTTTTGTGGTTGAAAAGGAAGTTTGAGCCATGAAAGTGTGCATGCGTAATAGTTTTTCTTTAAAAACAAATGCCTACTAGCATTCAAATGTATTTGAAATACTATATCCAACAGTAATCAATATTTTTGTGCTTTTTTTTAATGTTTGTGAATGAATTGTTCATACTATTATACTGGCCATTACCTAATATTAACAAAACTTTAGATTTGTAGATATAGGATGTTCTTAAATGCTGAAATCAACACGAACTTATATTAATAAATAATAATTTTTTTTCTTACCTCTTCTTTCTCAAGAGTGGGAACATTATCATTGATATCCAAAATCTGAATTTGAACTGTTCCGGTTCCTGTATTACCAGATGGTAGGCCATTCATATCAACTCCCTGAACTATTAAAGTATAGGTGTCTTGTCTCTGAGAAAGAACGTTTAAATGCTTAGTTTTGTACAGTGTAACAGAAACTTTTTATAATATTGAGCACTGTTACCTCTCGATCAAGGGTTCTTTCTTTCACATAGACTTTCCCTGTGTCTTTGTCAATGGAGAACATGGGTCCAGATTCCATTGGGGTTTGTTTTACGATACTGTATGATATTTTAGAATTCATAGTGCCTGGCTCATCTGCATCAAAAGCTGTTATCTGCATCACAGGTGTTCCTTTTGTTTCATATGGTAAATGTAGTCAAATGTTAAATAGATATGTTATTTTAAAATGCATAAAGAGCAAGGTGATGTAATATCAATGACAAAATTTGGTAACTTGACAACATGGAGTAAAGACTTATGACAATCACTTTTTAGTTGCTTGGTTTAAAAACATGTTTACTATTCATCATATTCGCACTCGGGGAGCAGGTTGGGTTCAGTTACTTGCTCTAGGGCACCTAAGTCATTGTATTGCCTGCCCGAGACTCGATACCACAACTAGGGTTAGGAGTCATGTTCTTGTTGCGTGAACATGACGACAAGAATTTATGATCGCGGGTGGCTTTTTTCTTCACAAACTCAGCCACAACTTCGCTATTTCAGCCACAACATAGCTCTACAACCGAAACCTGGCTCGGGCTGTATCTACAGTGAGTGGCATTGGCAATCTGGGGATCAATATGGACGTCTCTATGACAGCTTCGTTCTCGTGGATCATCCATACCCAGTCATGCTGTTCCTATTCATTTTCTCGGGATGGTAGACCACCTGCTGGCATTGGACCCAGATGATTCCCTGAAACCTACACTTCAGGCAGCCAAGATGCATGATGATATATAACCCAGAATGGCGGCCATGCTTTCTGAGCCACTGCCAGTATTGGGCTTCAGTGTATGGCTGGATCCATGGTAAATGGGGTGCGCCCACAGTGATAAGGTACCCCGCCCCGGGACCTTTCTTCCCAGAAGTGCACAACGGGCTTACATTTACATGGAATGTGCCCCTATTAGCCCAGCATCTTAATTGCAACTCAATCGTTCTCACTTCCCGTGACGAGGTGCACCCAGGGGCTATTCGGACTTCATTGTGGAGCGTGCTATCTATTTTTTGACCTACCGGCCTACCTACCCACCTACCTACGACTACACAGACAAAAAGAATAGAGCCCTTCGATATGTTCCACCCAACACAGATATACATAAAGCCATAAAAATTTGATTATCAAATGCACAATTTAATCTCTTGGGCTCCAGGATTAATTCACTTCATATTATTCTGTCAGCAAGCCAGAAATGGGAGCCAGAAATTTTCTCATGGGAGAAAAGTAAATGTGTATTTCGTCAACATTAAGGAAAACAATAACAGTAGCAGGGTTTAATGTGGCTCACCAATCTTGCTGCTTTCCTTTACAGATCCAGTTTGTAATTTGATTGTTGGTGGATTGTCATTCTGGTCCTCAACTTTAATCTTCAGCTCAATTTTTTCCTCTGCTATTTTTCCATTGCGAAATGTAGCTGAGCCAGTAAGCTAAAGAAGATGCATGGTAAAAATATATACGCGTTTAAAGTCATCAATTGGACCAATTCATGTTGTTTTGATTGTGATCTGATCATTAGTTTAAAAGAATAAATTGAACTATTAATATTCAAGTTGTTTGAGGCCTACATGATGAAAAAAAACTACTATTTAATGACATTTAATTCTTTTAAAACTAGCAGGTCCCAAACTAGGAAAGTGAAAATGTCTCTCATGTTAGTATATTAAATAATGTCCATGATGTAACTTACATTATATAGCGCTATTTTTTCTCTGTCAAGCAAGCCAGTAAGCCTAACAGAGCCTGTCTCAGGATTTATTATAAATAAATTATAGGGTGGCTTGTCAGCACCATGTCCTGTAAGTTTGTATTCCACCTGTTGCCCGTAAAGATCTTGGTCAGACCGGATCTGGAAAACAACAAGAACACATTAAAAAGGTGCTTCATAATGCCATGAAAAAACTTTTAAACCCTCAAAGAACCTTAATTTTTTAACATCTGAAGAGCCTTTTTATAAGAAATAGATAAAAAAGATGTTTGTAAATTCCTTTGACTAAATGGTTCTTAGTGGAACCGAAGATGGCTGATCGGCCAGCAAATCTGACAAAATGTTTCTGTTTGAAATTTTCACTTTGTTATGCATGTATGCAAGTATATATGTACACATGTCAATGCACACTTTGGAAGTCAACTTATGAAGCTGTGTAAATGTGAACCCTTAAAACCAGTAGATCTAGTTGTCAACAAGATTTAAAGATCAAACACAGAAGATTTGCATAAGAACCACCTTGTGCAAGAATGTGCAAAATATCTCTGATTTGCATTTTTTGAAAGAAAGAAAAATGACTTACTTTTGCCACAAACTCCTCTTTTCTGTAGTCAACATTTTCATACAGTTTTGTTGGTGGAAGAATCCACTCACGCCTCCTTCGATAAGATCTGGTTCCCGATGCCTAAAGCATTATTTTTGTAATGAAATACACTTGATTATGTCTGGTGTGAACAAAATATATCTAAAGACATATTATAATTTTTTTGAAATATTAATATTAAAATCAACCTTTTAAAACTAAACTCTTGTGATAGATGTGAGCACTCGTGGACCAACATTTTTTATTCTTCAATTCTTCTTTTAGTCAAGTCTAGTTATGTCAACATTATGTACAGTGTCAACGTTTATAGTTAGTTATTGTTTATGGTAGACAGTGGAACGTCCTTTCTTTTCTTTTGTGGATCTACTAGTTCTCAATGCATGTGAATGTTTCTTTGAGTTATTGCTGGTGTGTCGTGAAAGCAGACTTGTCAAACCAGATTATTTCAAAAAAGTTACTTTGTATAACCTAATACCTTGTCACATTTTAACAGTACAAAAATGTGACATTTACAATTACTAGATTACAAAATGTGTTTGTGAGCATGTATTAATGATAATTACAAATTATTAGTAATGATGAAATTAGATTATTTTTTTCGGTTTACCATTAGTTTTACCAGTGACCTGATCCACATTGTTTGCATACTCTTACAGTGACTTTGAACTTAATTATTATGCAATTTTCTGTTCTATTGCATAGTAAGCTTTCTACTGTATGGAACATCAACTTCTTGAAGAGCAGAATACAGGTTTGAACTTGAGATGATGCTTAGTCCTCAATGTTAATAGTACTTCTGACTTACTGTGGTTTAAAAACCAATAGGCCACATTAAATTATCTTTGATTATATTTTTTATGTTGGTTTCTATTTTTGCTTAATTTAACATATAGAAGAACAAACTTAATAAAATACCTTTAAACATTAAGCAAGTTATTGTATCTGATTCATACTATGAAAGCTCAAATGGTTTTTATGAAAAAAGCATGAAACATACATAAAACCGCAGGTGCATTTGAACAGGTTAAGTACATTGTATATAACATAATAAATGAATTATTTTGAAGTTCCTTTCGTATCCGACCCCTTTAGATTCATAGATGCAGCAGAATTGTGCCGTCTGTATTTCTAGGAAAGTATCTGATGCTGTGACTTACCACAATCCCACAAAGTAGTAGGATCAGACATGTTCTTGCAATCCAAACAGGAGACATGAGAGCTCATCGGTTGATATAGGTTTCCACTTCACTTATTTTCTATCTCTCTCTCTCTCTCTGGGGAATAGGTTTGCTGATCAGGGTTTGTGTGGAGCGTGTAAAACAGCATTTATTCTAGTGCACACCCAGTTGTGAGAGGTAGAGGAGCCCCCTACCACACACCTTTCTCTCTCTCTCTCTCTGTCTCTCTCTCTTTCTCACATTAAAATTCACTAGCAAATGATATTATGACTTTTTGGACTTTTCTATATAACTTATCGACTGGTTATCTGAACATAGACATTTTAAAATACTATAATTACATTTGAATATGTAGTTTGTAATAAATTATTTATAATTCCTAGGTAGGCTTTCGTTACCTTTATTCTTTTCTTAACCAAATAAATAAATAACTGATTCCAGGTTTCGATGCCCACAAATGCAGCATTTACATGCACCAATTATTTAAAATAAGCTTCATTGCCCTTTACAATCTTTTCCAGAACCAGTAAAATATATAAAAGATTTATAAAAATGAACATTTAAAATTGATTCTTAAAATCCATATTCAATATATTTCACTTCTCTCAGCAAAAAACTTGTTTATTATGGTGTGTATAACAAATGAAAGGATGGGGTTACATATATATTATGTTTTTAAAATTTCACTAACACAACACAATTATTCTGCATTTGGAAGAGGGGAAACCCACAGCCATTCCCAAACAAAATCACAAAAATGAAAGACCAGTACCACAAATCTATGATAACATTTACTTCCTACTGTAGTAGAAATGATGAAACAATGAAGCTATTGTGCTATTAATTACAAGTGGTATAAAACATAATTTTGAAAATAAAAATAGATAAAAATTATAATTACAAAACATTTTAAATACATCTTAGCATTATTGCTTGTAATGGAAGTTTAGTCTCTGTATGGGAATAAAAGCCTTGTAGTGCAGAAGAGTACCCTATACCTATATCTATACCTACTTTCTACATCTAGAAAACATTTTGTTAAATCATATAATACCATTGAAACTGTACCAGTGCTGGTCAATGAAGCTCACTGACCATAACAGATTCCCAAACCATGTATTTTTCTTGATTTGTAAGCAAAAGTGATTTATAAATCTTTTCTTTTCTGAATACCAAAAACAATTGTATCTGCTCCTACAGGTCTGCTTTACTAATGTTTATGTGCTTAAGGTATTAAAATAGCTTTGGGTTCAGGCTGATTTGCATAAACTTCACTAAAATGGCCTCGGGACAATTGCATATACACAGTATGCAAATAACCTTTACAGTACACACACACGCATGCACTCGCAGACAAACCCACTGACACACACGCACGCACGCACGCACTCACTCACTGACTCACTCACTCACTCACTCACTCACTCACTCACTCACTCACTCACTCACTCACTCACTCACTCACTCACTCACTGACTCACTGACTCACTCACTCACTAATTCACAAGATCACACACAGCATATATAAAATCTAAAACTAAAATCTCTATTTTTATATATAGTGTGAGAACTGAACATAGGGGAATGTTTAAGGCCATTAGAAATATATTCACTAGCATTATTTTACATTTGATGATGTAATGAACTGCAGGAGCTGAAATATAACAAATAATTATTTCGATGTTTTCAAATATTATCTCTGGAACACCGTTACAGCGGTACATGTATCAGCGTTACGTTGTTAATTGATAGTTTGTGACGTCACAACCTTTTTCTATTGGATTACGACCTTTCGTGACGCTGGATTACAAAGAGTCGATCCGCTCAATCTCACGTTACGATTATCTGACCCTGCAGTGAAAGCTGCCGTTAGATGGGACTCCTGGTCAACCTCCGATCCTATGTAAACCATCCCTTGGGATACCTCCTGAGTGGTGAAGCCTTTCTTCAGGGACCCCTGAATTACACCCCCTTGTCCTCCTTCCACAAACATCATGCTCTGAGATCTGGTAGCCCCCTTGGGAAGGGTCCCTTGAAGGATGTGACCTCCCTGGGAACCCCCATCCACCAGCAGGACCTGTGATCCAGACAGTGCTTCTGTATGTAGCATTCTAGTGTTGTGAGCCTGAATAGATCCGCCCCTCTCCAGAAGCAACTTTTGATGGGACTCCTGGTCAACCTCCGATCCTATGTAAACCATCCCTTGGGATACCTCCTGAGTGGTGAAGCCTTTCTTCAGGGACCCCTGAATTACACCCCCTTGTCCTCCTTCCACAAACATCATGCTCTGAGATCCTGTAGCCCCCTTTGGAAGGGTCCCTTGAAGGATGTGACCTCCCTGGGAACCCCCATCCACCAGCAGGACCTGTGATCCAGAGAGTGCTTCTGTATGTAGCATTCTAGTGTTGTGAGCCTGAATAGATCCGCCCCTCTCCAGAAGCACCATTCTCTCGCCGTGACCAACCACATCGTTGCTGCACTGAAAGATGACCTCATCGGTCATTGGAGCGCTATTCAGCACGTACATACTCTCCATGGCCGGCCTTTCAGCTACCAGCAGGGTGCTCGGCTGGGGCTCAACCATGTAGTACATGGGCTGCTGCTGCACCAGGACTGTTTGAGCAGGCTGCATCCTGGTGATCATTGTGGGACCGTTGTCGGCCACAAGCATGTTCTCTATGTGGGTCGAGGAAGTAACGTTGGAGGCAACGTTAGAAGAAACGGTAATGGTGTTTGAAGACACAGCACTGTTGATAGTAAGATTTTCTGTATGTTCCACGGGTTTTTGTGGGGGGTGAATTGGCATTGGGGGCTCAACAGTGGTCTTTTTGCCTCCGCATATCTCAGCAAGAGTGGTAAACTTTGGCCCAAGATCATTGAGGAACGCTAAATTGCTGTCGTCTTCGAGTAAACTACAGCAGCCCACAGAGCCAGCAAGTGAACCCGATCCCTCATCCTGGTATACCATAATGTTGCTCTTGGCAAATCCATCGTCTAC
Organism: Triplophysa yarkandensis; assembly: GCA_033220385.1. Lineage (NCBI taxonomy): Eukaryota > Metazoa > Chordata > Actinopteri > Cypriniformes > Nemacheilidae > Triplophysa > Triplophysa yarkandensis. The sequence continues at coordinate 8,130,194 of CM065658.1, read as the reverse complement.
AGCTCGGCTTTTCTGAAAGATAGAATAAAACTGTTATTTTAGAACCAGTACTTATACGTAAATAGGGCTGCACTATTAATCAAAAACTAAACAAAATTAAAACTAAGATTGAAACAATTACATAATCGCCAAAAGCGACAATTACAGTCGTCCATATGTGCTCATTTGTGTGTGTTCCAGTAGTATGTTTGGGAACTATCAGTGATTACAGTGGTGATTTAGAGAAGGTAAAATTGATAAGTTGATGTGATTTACATAATATAATTTAGTTTTGGATGTTCAGAAAGTTCCTGGCAGTTGCTTCACGGAAAGTTGTAAAACACTTCAAAACTTCTATGTAAAATCTATTTATCGAGAAACATAATCGTAATTGCAATATCAAGTCGAATAATCAACTTTTAAGGATTTTTGACAGAATCACCCTTACATACAAAAGTGTAAGATTTCACACATTACACATGTGTTTTTGAACATGTTTTACACGTGTGAAAAATATGGGAAATGTATATATTTCCTGAAAGGGAGTGCATGTATGTTAATACGAGTGTACTTGAATACGCAAACACACAAACCTGTGAGAAGTATTCATTTAAGAACATTTCAGGTGCAGCCATTCCATCGAAATCTCCTCCTGTTTCTCTCGCACCCCAGGCCTCGCTGTTCCTCATGGAGTTAATGTTGTACATTTCCATTTCATTGAAACCATGCCCACCCATTGTAGAAATGGACTCTATGTAGGCTCTGCTCTTCCCAACCAGTCCAGCCATTCCGCCCATCTCATAGATTGAAACAGAATGACCTACAGAACCTTTTGAGTAGCCAAAATCGCGCTCATCTTCTAACAGTACAGGCACATCCTATCGGAGGAGAGAGGGGTTTATTGTATCATTTAATCATGATCTATTGTTTAATAATAGATGTAAGCAGATTGAGCTCTTACTCTGTCCTCTCCCTGACCCTCTGTATGGTAAGAGATGAGATGCTCTTTAGTGTCATGGGGTATTTCTGCGAATGGTCCTGCCATGCTTCCTAATCCACAATCACAAAACAGCAGCAGGAAGGGTATGACTGCAGAAAAGAAATAACAAATATCTCAGCAATCAACTTTTAGTATTACACATAATTAAAAAAACTAATTTAGTTGTCATTATATATATATATATATATATATATATATATACATATATGAAAAAGTAAACCAAAAGTAACATGAACTTAGAAACAATTATGAAAATTCTATAAAATAAAATAAATTAAACTACAATTAGATTGAAAACAAAACAGTGACATCACTACAAAATCAACACCTTTCAATTATATATGACATATTTAATATTTATGTTCATAAAAAATAAATTAATTTTTGGCCTTAAAATGTTTTCGCAAAAAGGTTAAAATGCTGGTATTTAAAACATGCTGGTGAAAACTGAATGAATTCGGTAACGTACGTAATAAAGGGACCAGACCAACAAATAGCAGCCCGATTCCAGCAGGTCCCAACCTGGAGCCCTTTCTAGCTGCTGCCGTGCCACCCTTGGAACATATGCCCTGATCTGTACAGGTACAAACATATATCTTGATCTTCTCCGGTGATGGACATCCAAGTCCTTGCTGATCCTTGACCTCCACCTCCACCTCGTACACTCCCGGCCAAAGTTTCTCGTGAACCCTCAAGATGGCAGTGGTGTCTGATGCAAACATGTCAAGTTTAGGAGCAGTTTTAATAGTGACATAAAGTCTATTATAAAATTTATTTAGAAACTCATCATGGAGGCCAACACTCTTTGGACACATACCGTTCAAATGTTCAACCGACCACTTTCCAGCAGATTTATCTGCGACGACATTGAAAGTGAAAGGAGCTCCATTGGGATCTGCATCCTCATCCACTGCGGAAACCAGGATTGCATCCTTCTCAGTGCACAGTGTCTGGACTTTGCTTGTCAAGCGGGGGCAATGATCATTGAAATCCTCAACCTGGATGGCAATAGTGCCTGTTGCCGTCTTAGAAGGCATGTCTATGAGAAAAGAAATGTACATTATCATATTTTTTTCTCTCGGGCCCATTGCAAGGATAGCATGTCAGGGTCCACATTCTCGAATAACGATTTAAAATAGTGTAATGGCAAAATAACCAATAGTATAATCACTTTGAATTAACTGCTATAGCACAAAGTATTCATTTGTTTATCAACCACTGGTGGAATTGCATCACAGTGAAGCAAAAATTATTTAATAACCCTAAACACGTTGTCATGGTCCTGTCCTTCTAGTGGTAATTATCCTTTCTAGAAGGACAGGATCATGACATCCCCATGTCTTGTATTTGTGTTGGAAGCACGTTGCTATTTTTTATCAGTGCCCTGTGCTCTCCCATCCTGCGTCTTACTCCTCCCCTTGTTTCCTAATTCATTATCCAATTAAAAGTTCACCTGTTTCCCTTGTACCTGCTTTAGTTTCTTCCCTATTTAAAGCCCCTTTGTTTTCTGTCCTGTGCTGGATCGTTTGTATGACTTATCCATGTCTGTTATTTCCTGATGTTTCAAGTTTAGTTAGTTTTGTATTTTTTAAGAGTTTTTGTAAAGAGCTGTCTGCACTTGGATTCTTTCCTCACAATTAATGACAAAACGATCCAGCCATACAAGAACCCAGCAGACAGATCACTGGGCATCACTCCATTTGGATCTCCCTCCAGGGTTGAGCTTGCTGGGGTCCCTCTCGAGGGTTAAGGCTGTCAGAGTCCCTCTCAAGGGTTAATGCTGGCAGGTTCTCAAACGTCCCACACTGGAGTTCCAGTCTTTAGGCCCCCTAGTGAATGCTGGGTAAGGTTTCTCTGGCGGTTGTTCCAGTCCATGCCCTGAAGTGTGTTCCTTTTTCTGGGCCTTCCTATGTATTCCAGTCTGCGGGCCCCCTGGTTGATGCTGGGTGAGGGCCCTCTGGAGTTTGTTCTTGTCCATGCCCTCAAGTGTGTTCTTGTCTCCGTGCCTTCCAGTGTGTTGCAGTATGCGGGCCCCCTAGTTGATGCTGGGTGAGGGCCCTCTGGAGTTTGTTCTTGTCGGTGGCCCTCAAGTGTTTTCGTGTCTCCGTGCCTTCCTGTGATCTCCAGTCTGTAGGCCCCCTAGTGAATGATAGGTAAGGGTTCACTGGAGGTTGTTATTGTCCATGCCTTCAAAAGTGTTTCTGTTTCTGAACCTTCCTGTATGTTCCAGTTTGCGGCATCTCTTTGTTGATGCCGGGTGAGGGCCCTATGGGGTTTGTTCTTGTCCATGTCCTCAAGTGTGTTCGTGTCTCCATGCCTTCCTGTGTGTCCCAGTCTGTAGCCCCCCTAGTGAATGCTGGGTAAGAATCCTCTGGACATTGTTCCTCTCCATGCCCTTAAGTGTGTTCCTGTTTCTAGGCCTTCTTGTGTATTCCAGTCTGCGGGCCCCCTGGTTGATGCTGGGTGAAGGCCGTCTGGAGTCTGTTCCTGTCCGTGGTTGTTCCAGTGTGTTCATGAGTCATGCCTAGTGTGTTCCAGTCTCCAGTCACCTGGTAGATGTTGGGTATGGGCCCTTTGGACCATTCCTGTTTGTTGACACTTTCAACACCCCTATTTGTATCTGCAATCTTTGACACAGACAGAACCCAAAAAGAACCCATACACTTTTTTCAAAACCTTTTTCTAGAAACTTACCTTGAGTAATGCTGATAATCTTTGCGATATAAGTTCCATTAACTAGATACTTGGACTCACGATCAGGAGCCTTATTCATTTTAATAGCCCCAGTATTTTCATCGATTGTCAGCCAGTTATCGGGGTCATATCCTTTAGCATACCTTTAAAAAGTCAACATAGTTAGTTCAAGCTCCCTATTAAATATTTAAAAAATGACCCAGATATACCTTACCTTACATTCGTGGCTTCTTTTCCAGTGTCTGAATCTGTGGCAGGATATCTTGCAATGACTTTAGTCCTGTTGAAAGAACTTCCTTCCTCTGAGACTGGAATGCCTTTTGTTCCGGGAACAAACTTTGGTCCCTCTGGTTGGTTTTTCACTTTTATGTGAACCATGTACACTGAAAAACATTGTTAAAGTTTTACTATTTTCCTTCAGTTTGACAGTTTACCCCACTCCCTTAAAATATGTAAAGAAACTATTTTTTTAGTGGAGATTTTGATTGACCAAGGAGGTTTTTCATATCACATGACATGACTACATGACATCAAATTTGGTCGCAAATTTGGAAGCGGGATACTCATTGCTCAGGTCTTAAAATTTAAGTTAAAATAACTAGAAAAGCCATTCAGATTAAACATGAGCTGCAAATATATTTTTTGTCAAAATAAACATTTATTAATGTTTTTTATAGGGGTGGGCCGTTTTAGGCTTTGTTAACGTAATTTTATCGGGCAATATAAATTATCGCTGTTAATCTGCTCTCAAAACTGGGTTGAGAACCTATGTGTATGCCTACTGTGAAATTACCAAATCGAACGTGACGTGCTAACATGAATGCGGCCATGAAGCTTGAGGTAAAATGTTTTTTAAAAGCTTCCTAATGGAAACCTCAACAAGACCAAGGTGCTTTGCACCCTGTGTAATGCTAAATTAAAGGCTAAGCACATTAACCTAATCGAACCATGCCCAGGCGCGTTTCACACCCAAAGGCTGGTTCTATTGCCTACTGGGTCAGACTGTGCCTACTATGAGCGGTCCCTACTCGAGCGCAGTATACTTGGTTTGCCCTGCCCCGGTTGAAAGAGGTGGCCTGGTATGGAAAGGGGTTAGTGTGAGCGTAACCATGCCGGAGCACGAAACTGACAGCAAGATATACTTCATTTACATTTATGTATTTGACAGACGCCTTTATCCAAAGCAACTTACAAGTATTATGCACTCACCAATTATCGCTGCTGAACAAACAATGTGTATTTCTTACTTCACGTTTAACTGATAAACAGTTAGTAAACACAAGTACACATTCTCAAGCAATTTAAGATCCATTTTTGGAAAAGAGATGAGCCCCAGGTCTAATGTATCACCTGGCTTGAGAAAACCCTTCTCAAAGACTACCTTTAGTCTTAATTTGGATAGAATACATAGTCTGAATGCCTTTGGCAGCCATTTTCATCTAGGTTAATTCCAAGATTACAGTGAGATTAACCCAGATTAAATACATTTATCTATGCCCACCACTCGTTTTTAAATGAGACAACACCTGATATCTATCATTTAGTTTTAACCATTTAAGTTTGTTTTAAATAAATCATATATGAAAATTGACAATTCTAAAAGTTGTTCAATCAATATAATTCGTGTTAATGTCAATAAATGGTGCTTCAAGAGGTTATTATTGTACATAATTTGTATAGGAAGAGTCACTTTGTATTAATAAGAAGGAAAGAAATTAATAATGCTAGTACTGTTAGTTGTTTTTTAGGAAGACATTGAGAATTGTTAATTTTGTTCTTTTTTTGTACATTGTACTAAAATAAAATTATAACTAAATTATAAATCAAATTTGTGGAAAATAAATAAAATAAAGTTAGTAAAATTAGCTTAGTCTGTCCGGGGTATACATTTTCAAGTTTCATAATTACTGGTCTTTGCACTAGTTGACGACAAAAGTTTGATGTCACCTCCTCCTGACAAAAAAGTGGCACCACCTCCACCTCCTCCACCACCTCCGGCTCCGCCTCCTCCGGCTCCGCCTCCTCCGGCTCCGCCTCCTCCGCCACCGCCTCCGCCTCCACCTCCTCCGCCTCCACCTCCTCCGCCTCCAAAGTTAATATCCAATGGATTTTGTACACCAAATACTGAGGGGTGGAATGGAGCCTTGTTGCCTGCAGTGATGCCAAGTTTAAGGTCTTTGACATCCTCATAATCAACAGCCTATAAGAGAAGTAGACAAACGTTACTTGAGTCAAAGCGAGAAACCAGAGAAAAATTTGGGAAAAAACCTTGCAAACCTTGTCAAGCATGAGTATGGCCTCATTGGTCCTCGGGTCTGTTTTAAAGCTGAAGTATCCCGCCTCATTGCCTGACACAATGTTGCACATTGCCACCCAGTTGTCTGTCCCCTCAAGATCAAGGTCAGTGACTTTAAATCTCATCACTTCTACCCCTTCTGTATTTTCCTCTATACTGCCTTCAGTCTACAGAGAGGACATTATTTCATCAAAATACAAGTATCAACAACGCCATGCTATATAGATCAACACAGTGGAGATGAACTTACAGGGCCCTCCAAAATAGGCAGATTATCATTGACATCTTCGACCTTGATGGTAATTGTTCCTGTAGATGAAAGGCCATTTGGAGCTCCATTCAGGTCAGTGGCCTTGACAATAAGTACATACTGGTCAGTGTCCTATAAAGAAAGATGCAAACAACGCATTTTAAGAAAATACATTTTATGTATAAACTTTTTTTAGATTACTATTGCAATGTTTATCGATTTGAAGGATCTGTTGACAGAAATGCTACATAACATACATAGCTATATTTTCGGGTGTACAAAGACCCTACACTATGAACCTTAGAATAAATTAACATACAGCGCAGGTCCATGAATTTCACCGCTATGTCCTGACAATAGCCCTAAACGGACAAACCGCTCAAGAGTTTTGTTAATATGTTATCTTCTTTGGCAAAAAAGTGAAAACATTAAACATCTTTGTCCTCTAACAGCCTCCATAATGTTTCAAATGGAGGGGTGAGCAGTGGACTGAGCTGTTGTTTGCTATTCATAAACATACCACTAGATATCACCACTGGATTTTAGAAACTAAATTACATTTTATTCAAGAGCATCTCTATGCCACGTTACTCATCACATATAAAAAAACACTTGTGTTATCTATGCACTGATTGTGACCGATCTCACCTCTCTATCCAAGTCCGAACTGTCAATACGCAGTATCTCATCACTGCCAATTGTAAACATCTGGGGCCCGTCAGGGTCCTGGCTAATAATCTCATACTTGATTTGAGAGTTTGGGTTTCCAGGCTCATCAGCATCACGACAATTAATCTTTGTCACTTCTGTACCTGTAGAATTGGACACTTTCAAACACTAAAATCATAGTACATTGGACTTTAATTGGTGCAAAAATTCTCAGTTAGTTCAGCTTAAAAGAATAGTTCACCCTAAAAGGACAATTTTGTCATTCTTTACAGTCATTCTGCAGAACACAAAATGATATTTTGAAAACGGCTGCTAACCGAACCGTGATAGTAAATGTTGACTTACATTGATTTTATGTGCATATAATAGGTAGTAAATGGGTACTGCTATATTTGGTTGCAATCATTACATCTGTAGAAGAAAATGACACAATTCTAATTTGGGCATTAAAAATGCACCAACTGCAGTAGTTGGAGATGCTGTGGGGTCACTTACCTTTTGGACTGAGCTCAACTATAGACACAGGTTCCATTGGGCCAAACACAGGGGGATTATCATTCTGGTCTACCACTTTTATCCCCAGTCCGATGTCGTTTTCTGCAATTGTGCCATCTATGTGTGTAGCAATACCTGTCAGCTGTGGAGTCGAGGATCATGGATTTTTAATTTGGTGGATTTCTATTTTTAATAAGCTACAATACTTATTAATATGTTATCATTTCGCTTACATTATATAGGGGAATCTGCTCTCTGTCAAGGATTCCTGTTATTCTCACAAATCCGGTTTCAGGATTCACCACAAATAAGTTGAACGGCTCTTTGTCTGCTCCAACACCCTTTAGAGAGTATCTCACAGTCTTTCCTTGGAATTCTTCTTTATCTGAGCGAATCTACATTGATTAGACAAAATTGTTTTTTATACAGAACAAAAATCATAGTATCATATACAGTATATTGTACCAAGAAAATCATTACATGTTCGTGTTAAAGGAATAATTTACCCCTAAATGAAAATTCTTTAGTGTTAAACCTGTATACAATACACAAAAGAAGATATTTTGAAGAATGCCGGTAACCAAAATTTTTGTCCCCATTAAACTTTTGTACGAGCACAAAGCCAGACAATATTTTTGTGAACCAAAATTTCAAAATATCTTTGTGTTCTGCAGAAGAAAGTCATAAAGGTTAGGTAATTTTGACAGAATTTTATTTAAGGATTACTTTAAATTAAGTTTCCGATCAAGGCTAAACTTCTGCCAGGCGTCATTAAAGAATCCCTAAAAAATATAATTCCATTCTCAATTTACAATAAGATCGCTGCCGTTTAAACAACATGTTTCATTGAAAGAACATATGTCTTACTTTTGCAATAAATTCCTTCTTGGTGTAATCCACATTTTCTTCTAGAAGTTGGGGAGGGATGATCCATTCTCTCTTCTGTCTGTTGAGGGCAACGTTGTGTTGAGAACGGGCATTAGTTTGAAAGACATGCTGTAAAGAAAAAGGAATTCCACTGATCAACAAAAAGAAACTATTCAGTAACCAATTCAGTCATCTTTCTCGGTTTGCTCATACACAACACAGGGAGGATTGATTGTCTTAAATTTGTAATTCTGTGTGAGGTAGATTCTTAACATTTGTGTTTAAAACCTATTTCGTTTGGTGTTAAACTCACTCAATGATGTTTTACAGTAAGTTAATAATATTTTGTGATCAACATTTCATTGTCTTTATGTATCTTCGAATTGTAACCCAACCCTAAACCTTAACCTCAAACAATCCTTTCTCCATTTTTTAGATTTTATTTGACCAATGTTATTGACTAAAGGTGACATTTGCCTTCTTAATTTGTAATTTCCCAAAATTAGTTTGTACATTGAACTCAAATCAGTAGATTTGAAGCTTTTCATATTAATAATTCAAAATGTTTTCAACCATTCTTTATAGACATGCGGTCTACCTTTTGATCCAGCTTGACAGCTGTTACCTTTCTGAAATGTCAAAAACATGTCTGAAATGTTTCAAAATGTTGTCATTGTGAATTTCCCCTAAAGGTTTGTAAACCAGACAAAGGTTTTATTTAATGAGATTATTGGCCAATGGGATGTTACAAAAGTTTAACATACAAAACTCGTACGCTCTAGTTTTCTATAAATTGTATAAAAAGGCATAGTTATCATGCCATGTGGTAAACACTGTACATTTGTGGAGAGGGTTGGGTAGTCGAGCCGCTCCCGTCAGAAATTTCATTGGAACTCGCATTCACGTTTTACTTACGAATACGTACATAATAATAAACATTACACCTTAAAGTAGAGTGTTAACAAACTTACATAATACTAAACAACCCACAGTTTCAATATTAGCCTAAAATAGATCCCAAACAAGTATTCTAAAATGGTTAGTTCCATTAATCACTTCAAAATGGTCAGCAGCAGTCACATTTATTGTACGGCACTGTTATGACCGTTTCACTCAAAGGGAAGGTCTATTATTCAGCATCTTTACCAACATTTATATTAAAATATACATATTAATGTATTTTTTATTTTAATATTTTAATGTTTTCTACAGCACGGCCACTAATACCTTATTAATTAATTACTTTTTTAAATGAAGTGGGGTTATAAAAAGACCAAAAATCTAAAAGTTTCACTTTAGAAGGGTTAAACATGTTAACATTAGAAGTGATTATTGGTAATACATACGACAACATATAAAACATTAAATACTTACCGATAATGCGATGCAAAACAGAAAAGTGAAAACAGGCAATGTTCGCCGGACCATGGTCATGTCCTGTACAACTGAGATGGACTTCTATTTCTATCTGATTATAAAAACTATAGTATCTAGAAGAGGTGTTTGCGCTTCTTTACTGTGAACGATAGTGAAAATAAGATCAAAGCAGAAAGCTTTAGAGAAACTTTTTCATTATCATTTCTCCCACGCCCATACCTTGCGGGTTTAAAGGAGGATCTTAACCCAGTGGAATGTGCACGTGTGTGTGTGTGTGTGTGTGTGTGTGTGTGTGTGTGTGTGTGTGTGTTTGTGCGTTTGAAAAAAAAACAACAAATATGTAATTTACATAATAAACATATTTGAATCATCAAGTTTCATATGATCTAAAAGGCACACAAGTGTCCTGAGCTGTGTTTCCAAAGCTTAAAAATGTTAATTCAAGTATCAAGTAATGTGAAAAAGATCATAAAAAATATTTTAAATATTTTCGTACTTAGTACACAGTCAATTTCATCTGTCACAAACACTTATCAAATATCCACAAAAATGTGGTTCAGTTATGGTACAAATGTAAATGCAGGAGTGGCTATTTTATTTTTATTTTTAACAATGCACATAATATATCAACCTATCTTTTAAAGTCTGTTGTTTTAAAGTATGACTTTAAAGATGCTTGGAGAGGAAATTATTATGAGTTGAATATATTTGCCAAAAAGTTAAACAAGAAAAAATGGTTTATGAAAAGTAAAGAAAAGAAGGTTTTATGTCAAGTAAAGAAATAATAGATTGTTTAATGTTCCCATGCTATCTATCAGATCGTCCTTTTATTACAATTAGTGTGGTATTAACACAGTTGAATTCCAAGAGTCCTTATTGTTAGTTAAATGTAAAATTATGTTGATAGTTTAATACAATGGTGGGATTTAGGAAAGACAAAATAAAAATATGTTGTCAGCAGAATACTTTATTTTCAACAAGAATAACCAATAACCAAATTGCTGATATGGAATATAACATTTTTAATATTACTTCAGGTATGGTTAAGTATTCAGCTGATATTTTGGCTGAAAAGAAAGGAAAAGAATCCTTGATAAGACCTTGTTTTTATCTTTAAATGATATGGATGCCCCTGCTGCTTGTTTTTTTTTAATCAGAGAAAGTGTCAATGCAACATAAAGAAATGTCCTGTTCAATACCACCATATGGACAAAAGACTACTGAAACAGGAGTGATGTGAAAGATTGCAGTAAACTTTAATTATTGTTATTGCCGTTATTGATAAATACCTATGAATGCTGAAGAGCAGAAGCTGAATTAGAATCATACTTTCTCTTATGAGGAATTAACATCCCCATCCAACAAATGAAGCCGGGTCGAGCACCTGAAATTGATGGACCTTGAACTTTATGTGACCATGTGGAAAGTTATGGGAAAAGGCTTTTATATGGTTATCCAATTGTGTTTTAAAAATAAAATATAGATATGACAGTACTCAAACAGCAGAATAAACATTGTTATGCAAGTAGGGCAATTGAAGCCTTTTGAAGAATTGGAGGTCTCCGTCTATTTTGATGACTGATTATAAATGTATTGCTTAAATTTTGGCAGAAAGGTGGAAAAGTGCGTTGGGTGATATAATACATGAATATAAGCCCTTTTTATTTCAGAAATAACAGTTTATGACAAATTTTTTACATATATGATGTAAATGTTGACTTATTTTGCCTGAATCGGGAAAAAGACTGATAAAGTGGACAATGGTTATCTGATTGAAACAATGAATGTTTTTGGTGATGTTTTTGTTTCTTGAAAAAGCTTGCATATATGGATGCTCATTTTTTCCTTAAAATAGGTTGTGGTTTAATTTGACCTATAAGGCTAGATAAAGTTATTAGACAAGGACGCCCACTATCTGGTCAGTAATATGCTTTAACGATAAACTTTCCGGTATCATGTAAGAAAAGATATGGATAGTTTAAGGATTGGGTTGATGGTTTATTTGCTAAGTTAACTACATGCACAGATGATATTACTGTTTTTAAAAAAGATCAAAATGATGTAGATGTTGTTATTGAAATTATATCAATGGATGATAGAACATCATTTGCATAGTTGACAAAAACAAATTAAAAAACGAAACCTACAATTGAAAAAAAATGTTAACTAAAATAAAAATAAAAACAAGAGATTAGAAGATGAGAAATAAATAAAACTGTATTGTGGGTATACAAAAGAAACTTGAACTAATGTAATAGCAAAAAATCCTTTGTTTTTGTCTTTGTAAATATATAAGCCTTTTACAGCTGCATCCATAATGGACTGCTTACGCTGCCGACCAAATCGCTGCTGGCTAGTAGATACCCAGGAATCCCACAAGCGAGAAAGCTCAGCCCTTCACTGGAACCAAAATTCAAAACACCCGGAACTGCAAGAGTCAATTACCTCACTGTAGCTAAGATGACTAAGACTAAGCAGAAGTTGAATAATATAAAAGAAGCGGTGGGCCTATGTGAAGATGGTTGGAGAAAGAGAGCATTCACAGCATTTTTCACGGATGTGTCAGCTTGTTTTTCCATCCGTACAGATGCCAGGTTTACCATGGTTTGCTGAACCTACACCGTATGGGATGGAACATCCACATGCCAGGGAGACCTTTGCCCACTGCATCCATCAAACATTAGATGAATGGGGGGATGGAGAAGACAAAGTGCTGCTTTTGTAGCAGATAATGGCTCCAACATCCTCAAGGCTGTGCGTCTACTTAATACTTAGTAATATAAAAAAATAGATTTTATTAAAATAGTAACATTTTAAAAAACATTTCTAAATTTAAAATGTATGTTTATTTGCAACAGTTATGCAAACAGCAATAAGGTCATTTATGAAATAAAACAGCGACATCTGCTGACGCACACTATTAAAGTCAGCTTTATTGTAATCTCTGCCATATGTACAGACATATAGAGCATTTATATTACATTACTCTCATACTCTGGGTGCAAACAGATAAAAAACAACAAGAGGAATGCAAATATACAATAAAACAAATCATTTTAGTAAAAAAATTAAGTACACAATACTGTAAACAAATAACTGTAAACATACAAAAAGTATTTAGAGTAGAAAATATGTTGTGGAATATCCCAGCTAAAAATAATATGGAAACGACATTGTTTTTCTTCAAAAGTGGATTACAAACGACTAAATAATGACACACACGTGCTTGGAACACTCAAGTCTCAACTAGGAGATAAGAGTTATCTTCACAAAAAAAATGACCATGCATTACACTACACACAACACAAATCTATACACCCCTAGTGATTATTTGGATGGATATATTTGTTGATTTTTTTCTTTATTTTGAATATTTCTGTATTTTACATTTGATGCTTATATTATCCTGTTTTTTATGATTTCTCATCCATCAATGCAAAAACTTGTCCTGCAAGACGATAGGAAGAACATTAAGTTCCGTAGGATGCCATGCGTTACCCACACCCTTCAACTCACATTGAAAGTTGCCATGAGTATGCCAAGAGCAAGACAATTGTGTTGTAAAACTCTGGTCGGGGATTGTAGAACAACAGCCCATTTGATGTGGTGAGAAGACTGCTGGAGATCACAGCTGCACTCTACCGGGTACTTGAGGAGTTAAACATGGGGACAACTCTCACAAGCGACTGTACTGAGCTTGAGAACTTGATCATGCTACTTGAGACCTTTGCCATTCAAACAGACCGGCTTCAGAGTGTCAAGGCCTGCTCAACCTCAAGGCACACCTCCTGACCACTACTAAAAGCAGTTAGCAGAAGTCCTGTTGGAGTCTTTGCCAGAATGTAGTTCTGCCATCCTTAGCCCTGATTCCCCACAATTTGATGCTACACCAGCAGCAACTTGCATAATGGATCCAAGTGTTTCACAGGTTCTTCAAACACCCGACACAGGGCCTCTAAGGAGGTCAGCTCAGTCTTGTGTTCAACACCTGGCTGCTGCAGAATAAGGATGATGATGCTTCTCAGGATGATCACAGAATAATGCATCCTTTAAGGATTTTATAGCATTTACAGTTGAGGACTCAAACAATACAATTAATATTATTTTTATCACTAAACAAGTCTTTTTAATATGGACTTAACTGAATGACTATTGTAGGATTTGCCCCATCTAGGGGTTTAAAATGGTTTAAAGATATTATGCACACTGCAATTGAGTGTGACTTATTCTCGAAGGTCAAGCTCTTTTGCAAAGCGGTTGACATATAGAAACCAGATTAAATATGGATAGTTATGCAACAACATTTACGCAAAAATGTATGTATTCAAAGGACCATAACTATGAATCAGATTCAAGGTTTGGTTGCCCACAAATGCAGCATGCACACAATTATTTTAAACAGGCTTTATTGCACTTTAAAACCCTTTTCCATTATCAGTAAAATATATGAAACATTTATAAAATGAAAATGAATCTCCTTAATAGACATATACAATATATTTAACTTCTTTTAGTAGAAAACATGTTTATTTTGGTTTGAAGAACAAATGAAAGGATGGGGTTACATATAAAATGTTTCTTAAATTTCACTAACACAACACAATTATTCTGCATGGTTGAAGAGGGGAAACCCACGGCCATTCCCAAACAAAACCCCAAAAATTAAAGACCAGCACCAAAAATCTATGATAACATTTACTACCTACTGTAGCAGAAATCATAAACAATTAAGCTTTTGTGCTATTAATTACAAGCAGTTTAAAAAAAAAATTATACTATCCTAAAAAAAGATTATTTTAGAAAACACTCCTTAAATACATGTTAGCATTATTGCATGGAATCGAACTTTGGTCTCATTCTTGAATTACAACCTATGTAGTGCAAAAGAATACCCCAAGCATATATACCAACTTTCTACATCTCGTGTTAACATACGGTAAGCACCAAGAAAACATTTTGTTAAATCATATAATACCATTGAAACTGTACCAGTGCTGGTCAATGAAGCTCACTGACAAAAACAGATTCCCAAACCATATATTTTTCTTGATTTGTATGCAAAAGTGATTTATAAATCTTTTCTTTTCTGAATACCAAAAACCATTTTATCTGCTCCTACAGGTCTGCTTTACTAATGTTTATGTGCTTAAGGTATTAAAATAGCTTTGGGTTCAGGCTGATTTAAATAAACTTCAATAAAATGGCCTCGGGACAATTGCATAAACACTGTCTGCAAATAACCTTTACAGTATGATTCAATCAATTTCAAACACACACACACACACACACACACACACACACACACACACACACATACACACACACACACACACACACGCACGAACACACGCACATACACACAAGATCACACACAGCATATATAAAATCTAAAACAAAAATCTCTATTTTTATATATAGTGTGAGAACTGAACATAGGGGAATGTTTAAGGCCATTAGAAATATATTTACTAGCATTATTTTACATTTGATGATGTAATGAACTGCAGGCTGAGCTGAAATATAACAAATTATTATGAATTATTTCGATGTTTTCAAATATTATCTCTGGAACACCGTTACAGCGGTAGATGTATCAGCGTTACGTTGTTAATTGATAGTTTGTGACGTCACAAACTTTTTCTCTTGGATTACGACCTTCTGTGACGCTGGAATCCGAAGATTCGACCCACTCAATCTCACGTTACCATTTTCTGACCCTGCAGTGAAAGCTGCCTTTTGATGGGACCCATGGACGACCCCCGATCCTCCATAAACCATCCCTTGGGATACCTCCTGAGTGGTGAAGCCTTTCTTCAGGGACCCCTGAATGACACCCCCTTGTCCTCCTTCCACAAACATCACGCTCTGAGATCTTGTAGAACCCTTTGGTAGGGTTCCTTGAAGGATGTGACCTCCCTGGGAACCCCCGTCCACCAACAGGACCTGTGATCCGGACAGAGTTCCTGAGTGTAGCATGCCAGTGTTGAGAGCCTGAGTAGATCCGCCCCTCTCCAGAAACACCATTCTCTCGCCGTGACCAGTTGTAACGTTGCTGCCCTGAAGGAGGACCTCATCGGTCATTGGAGCGCTATTCAGCACGTACATACTCTGCATGGCCGGTCTTTCAGCTACCAGCAGGGTGCTCGGCTGGGGCTCAACCATGTAGTACATGGGCTGCTGCTGCACCAGGACTGTTTGAGCAGGCTGCATGCTGGCGATCATTGTGGGACGGTTGTCGGCCATGACCACATTCTGTACTCGGGTGGTGGTGGCAACGTTGGAGGCAACATTTGAAGAAACATTTACGGTATTGGAAGACACAGCCCTGTTGATGGTCAGGTTTTCTGTATGTTCCACAGGTTTTGGTGGGGGGTGAATTGGCATGGGGGGCTCAACAGTGGTCTTTTTGCCTCCGCATATCTCAGCAAGAGTGGTAAACTTTGGCCCAAGATCATTGAGGAACGCTAAATCGTTGTCGTCTTCGAGTAAACTACAGCAGCCCACAGAGCCAGCTAGTGAACCCGATCCCTCATCCTGGTACACCATAATGTTGCTCTTGGCAAATCCATCGTCTACAGCTCGGCTTTTCTGAAAGATAGAATAAAACTGTTGTTTTAGAACCAGTACTTTTATTTAAATAGGGCTGCACTATTAATCAAAAGCTAAACAAGATTACAATTCTAAGTGAAACAATTACATAATCGCCAAATGCCACATTTACAGCTGTCCATTTGTGCTCATTTGTGTGCATTACATTTTTTATAATTTAATATCAAGGCAAATAATCGAAAATTATTCGCAATTGCTAAAGGCTTCAATTACAGCTGTGAATTGATGCTCATTTTGTGCGTTTCAGCAGTGTTTTTTGGACCGCTTAATAATGATGGTGAAATTGATATGTTAACGTGTACTTTAGTTATTCTTTAAAGACAATCCAAATCTTTAATGGAAAATCTATTAATCAAAAAAAAAAAAATCACAGTTACAATATCAATGCAAATATTCGACTATAATGATTTTTGTCATAATCGCCCTTACAGAAAGACACATGGAAGTCACATGTGCAAAATCCACATCTGAACACATGTGAAATATGTTTTTGGAATATAATGTGTGATTCCCAAGTAAATTCCTACGTGAAACCCATGGGCTCACTTGTAAAAACCTATGGGATCACACGTCAAATATGTGACGATATGTCTTTCACATGTATCCACACACAAGTGAACACATGTTGTATACGTAATCACATGTCAAAAACCTGAAATTTGTGTCTTTTCTGAAAAGGAGTGCATGTATGTTAATACGAGTGTACTTGAATACGCAAACACACAAACCTGTGAGAAGTATTCATTTAAGAAAATTTCAGGTGCAGCCATTCCATCGAAATCTCCTCCTGTTTCTCTCGCACCCCAGGCCTCGCTGTTCCTCATGGAGTTAATGTTATACATTTCCATTCCATTGTATCCATGCCCACCCATTGTAGAAGTGGACTCTATGTAGCCTCTGCTCATCTCAGCCATTCCGCCCATTCCAGCCATTCCGCCCATCCCGTGCCCAGCACCCACAAGACCTACAGAACCTTTTGAGTAGCCGAAATCGCGCTCATCTTCAAACAGTACAGGCACATCCTATCGGAGGAGAGAGGGGTTTATTGTATCACTTAATCATGATCTATTGTTTAATAATAGATGTTGAGCAGATTGAGCTCTTACTCTGTCCTCTCCCTGACCCTCTGTATGGTAAGATATGAGATGCTCTTTAGTGTCATGGGGTATTTCTGCGAATGGTCCTGCCATGCCTCCTAATCCACAATCACAAAACAGCAGCAGGAGGGGTACGACTGCAGAAAAGAAATAATTTGTCAGAACTCAAACTTTATTATTACACATTTTTGTAACTAAAAAAGAAATATTTTGTTGTCATGAACTCACCCTCGTGTCATTTCAAACCTGTTTTGGTTTCAAAAAAGATATTTTGAAAAATGTTTGTAACCAAACAGCGCTGATTCATTTACTTCAACTTTATGGACACAAAAGCAATTCAAATCGACGCGCAGTTTACATCTTTCAATAAATTATCTTCTTTTTTTCTTTTTGCATAAGGAAGAAAGTTATTCAGGTTTCAAATGACAATAGGTTGAGTGACATTGCCAGAATTATTATTGGTTGAATTAGGGATACACAATATTAGGTTTTCTCCGATATCCGATAAGCCGATATATTTTAACCAACTTAATATATGCATATATTTAAATTTCGCTTATGTACTGAATTGTGTTTTGTTTATTAATTGTTTTGGTTTCAGAGGATATGGATGAATGTTATGGATGAAATAAAAGAATTTAAAATTGTATTATAGAAAAAATTCAGTTCAAGTGAACTTTAAGAATAAATAGCAATTACTGAATTTGGAATTGTAACCTAATATTATGTATTAATGACTTTAAATTATCTACCACAATGAGCCATCTATGATATAACTGTATAATTCTTTAAGAATTCCTTCATATCCTCTTTTTTTTTCACTACTGACTGTGTATTTGTAATATTATAAAGTTATTTATATTTATTTAAGAGTGCACTTTTTTTTTTTCTTGTACCAGTCACACTTGATAATAATACATTTGTCTCAACTTTATAAAAACAGCCATTTCCTTATAATGATCAGCATAAAGGCATTTTAATTTTAAGCTGAATTCAGCAAACGCAGCATTGCAGTTCCTCTGGCTAACTTTGAAGTATGACTAAAGAGCCGACATAATGTTTCTTCACAAAATCTGGCTAGTTGGTTCCTGCGCATAACTAACATTCAAAGCATATCGGCATAATTTTCCTCATTGGCCAAGGATTCATTCATTTGCTAATGTCGTATTTTGTGGAGGACGTGCTAATAATATCGTGAATCCTTAGTGTAAACCATTACGATCCAACCAAGGTTAATATAGTAGACTAAAAATAACAATTATTACATTTATGTGTATTAAAATATAATATATTTTTCTTAACAAAAACTAGAAACTAGAAAAAAATAGTTTTTAGGTTTTAAAAGTTTTAAAAAGGGGCTTAAGGAAAGAGTTAATCATGTAGTAAAATGCAAAAGGTTATTTTTTTGTTTGATTAAACAAGCAATTAATTAATAAAAATTTTGGTAACTTACGCAATAACGCAAGCAGACCAAGAAATAGAAGACCGATTCCCGCAGGTCCTAACTTGGAGCCCCTCTTAGCTCCTCCGTTGCTGTCTCTGGAACACGTGCCCTGTTCTGTACACGTACAAACATATATCTTGATCTTCTCCGGTGATGGACATCCAAGTCCTTGCTGATCCTTGACCTCTACCTCCACCTCATACTCTCCCGGCCAAAGCTTCTTGTGAACCCTCAAGATGGCAGTGGTGTCTGATAAAACATGTCAAGTTTAGGAGCAGTTTTAATAGTGACATGAAGTCACTGTTATAAATTTATTTAGAAAGTCATCATGGTGACCAATAAACTCTTTGGACACATACCGTTCAAATGTTCAACCGACCACTTTCCAGCAGATTTATCTTCGACGACATTGAAAGTGAAAGGAGCTCCATTGGGATCCGCATCCTCATCCACTCCAGTAACCAGGATTGCATCCTTCTCAGTGCACAGCGTGTGGACTTTGCTTGTCAAACGGGGGCAATGATCATTGAAATCCTCAACCTGGATGGCAATGGTGCCTGTTGCCGTCTTAGAAGGCATGTCTAGGAAAAGGGATGAACATTATCACATTGTTTTAGTGACTATGGCAAAATTTGCAGATGCCACATGCAGGAGATGTGGTGTATCTGCAACCTATTGGAACGGAACCCAATAAGGATTAATTCGCAAATGTTACACCTTTTCTCAGAAACGTACCTTGAGTAATGCTAAAAATCTTTGCGATATAAGTTCCATTAACTAGATACTTGGACTCACGATCAGGAGCCTTATTCATTTTAATAGCCCCAGTATTTTCATCGATTGTAAGCCAGTTATCGGGGTCATATCCTTTAGCATACCTATAAAAAGTCAGCCTTGTTAGTTCAAGCTCCCTGTAAAACTATAAAAAAATGAAAACAACCTTGATCTTTTGACCCAGATATACCTTACCTTACATTCGTGGCTTCTTTTCCAGTGTCTGAATCTGTGGCAGGATATCTTCCAATGACTTTAGTCCTGTTGAAAGAACTTCCTTCCTCTGAGACTGGAATGGCTTTTGTTCCGGGAACAAACTTTGGTCCCTCTGGTTGGTTTTTCACTTTTATGTGAACCATGTACACTGAAAAAAATTGTTAAAGTTTTACTATTTTCCTTCAGTTTGACAGTTTACCCCACTCCCTTAAAATATCTAAAGAAACTATTTTTTTGGTGGAGATTTTGATTGACCAAGGAGGTTTTTCATATCACATGACATGACTACATGACATCAAATTTGGTCGCAAATTTGGAAGCGGGATACTCATTGCTCAGGTCTTAAAATTTAAGTTAAAATAACTAGAAAAGCCATTCAGATTAAACATGAGCTGCAAATATATTTTTTGTCAAAATAAACATTTATTAATGTTTTTTATAGGGGTGGGCCGTTTTAGGCTTTGTTAACGTAATTTTATCGGGCAATATAAATTAATAAGTTAATCTGCTCTCAAAACTGGGTTGAGAACCTATGTGTATGCCTACTGTGAAATTACCAAATCGAACGTGACGTGCTAACATGAATGCAGCCATGAAGCTTGAGGTAAAATGTTTTTTTAAAAGCTTTCTAATGGAAACCTCAACAAGACCAAGGTGGTTTGCACCCTGTGTAATGCTAAATTAAAGGCTAAGCACATTAACCTAATTGAACCATGCCCAGGCGCGTTTCACACCCAAAGGCTGGTTCTATTGCCTACTGGGTCAGACTGTGCCTACTATGAGCGGTCCCTACTCGAGCGCAGTATACTTGGTTTGCCCTGCCCCGGTTGAAAGAGGTGGCCTGGTATGGAAAGGGGTTAGTGTGAGCGTAACTATGCCGGAGCACGAAACTGACAGCAAGATATACTTCATTTACATTTATGTATTTGACAGACGACTTTATCCAAAGCAACTTACAAGTATTATGTCCTCACCAATTATCGCTGCTGAACAAACAATGTGTATTTCTTACTTCACGTTTAACTGATAAACAGTTAGTAAACACAAGAACACATTCTCAAGCAATTTAAGATCCATTTTTGGAAAAGAGATGAGCCCCAGGTCTAATGTAACCTGGCTTGAGAAAACCCTTCTCAAAGACTACCTTTAGTCTTAATTTGGATAGAATACATAGTCTGAATGCCTTTGGCAGCCATTTTCATCTAGGTTAATTCCAAGATTACAGTGAGATTAACCCAGATTAAATACATTTATCTATGCCCACCACTCGTTTTTAAATGAGACAACACCTGATATCTATCATTTAGTTTTAACCATTTAAGTTTGTTTTAAATAAATCATATATGAAAATTGACAATTCTAAAACTTGTTCAATCAATATAATTCGTGTTAATGTCAATAAATGGTGCTTCAAGAGGTTATTATTGTACATAATTTGTATAGGAAGAGTCACTTTGTATTAATAAGAAGGAAAGAAATTAATAATGCTAGTACTGTTAGTTGTTTTTTAGGAAGACATTGAGAATTGTTAATTTTGTTCTTTTTTTGTACATTGTACTAAAATAAAATTATAACTAAATTATAACTAAATTATAAATCAAATTTGTGGAAAATAAATAAAATAAAGTTAGTAAAATTAGCTTAGTCTGTCCGGGGTATACATTTTCAAGTTTCATAATTACTGGTCTTTGCACTAGTTGACGACAAAAGTTTGATGTCACCTCTTCCTGACAAAAAAGTGGCACCACCTCCACCTCCTCCACCACCTCCGGCTCCGCCTCCGCCACCTCCTCCGCCTCCTCCGCCTCCGCCTCCTCCGCCTCCGCCTCCTCCGCCCATATTTACATTCAATCCACTTTGTAAACCAACAGAGGGGTGGAATGGAGACTTGTTGCCTGCAGTGATGCCAAGTGTAAGGTCTTTGACATCCTCATAATCAACAGCCTATAAGAGAAGTAGACAAACGTTACTTGAGTCAAAGCGAGAAACCAGAGAAAAATTTGGGAAAAAACCTTGCAAACCTTGTCAAGCATGAGTATGGCCTCATTGGTCCTCGGGTCTGTTTTAAAGCTGAAGTATCCCGCCTCATTGCCTGACACAATGTTGCACATTGCCACCCAGTTGTCCGTCCCCTCAAGATCAAGGTCAGTGACTTTAAATCTCATCACTTCTACCCCTTCTGTATTTTCCTCTATACTGCCTTCAGTCTACAGAGAG
Organism: Triplophysa yarkandensis; assembly: GCA_033220385.1. NCBI lineage: Eukaryota > Metazoa > Chordata > Actinopteri > Cypriniformes > Nemacheilidae > Triplophysa > Triplophysa yarkandensis. Next base: position 8,108,210 of record CM065658.1, on the reverse strand, counting down.
GACATTATTTCATCAAAATACAAGTATCAACAACGCCATGCTATATAGATCAACACAGTGGAGATGAACTTACAGGGCCCTCCAAAATAGGCAGATTATCATTGACATCTTCGACCTTGATGGTAATTGTTCCTGTAGATGAAAGGCCATTTGGAGCTCCATTCAGGTCAGTGGCCTTGACAATAAGTACATACTGGTCAGTGTCCTATAAAGAAAGATGCAAACAACGCATTTTAAGAAAATACATTTTATGTATAAACTTTTTTTAGATTACTATTGCAATGTTTATCGATTTGAAGGATCTGTTGACAGAAATGCTACATAACATACATAGCTATATTTTCGGGTGTACAAAGACCCTACACTATGAACCTTAGAATAAATTAACATACAGCGCAGGTCCATGAATTTCACCGCTATGTCCTGACAATAGCCCTAAACGGACAAACCGCTCAAGAGTTTTGTTAATATGTTATCTTCTTTGGCAAAAAAGTGAAAACATTAAACATCTTTGTCCTCTAACAGCCTCCATAATTTTTCAAATGGAGGGGTGAGCAGTGGACTGAGCTGTTGTTTGCTATTCATAAACATACCACTAGATATCACCACTGGATTTTAGAAACTAAATTACATTTTATTCAAGAGCATCTCTATGCCACGTTACTCATCACATATAAAAAAACACTTGTGTTATCTATGCACTGATTGTGACCGATCTCACCTCTCTATCCAAGTCCGAACTGTCAATACGCAGTATCTCATCACTGCCAATTGTAAACATCTGCGGCCCGTCAGGGTCCTGGCTAATAATCTCATACTTGATTTGAGAGTTTGGGTTTCCAGGCTCATCAGCATCACGACAATTAATCTTTGTCACTTCTGTACCTGTAGAATTGGACACTTTCAAACACTAAAATCATAGTACATTGGACTTTAATTGTGGTGCAAAAATTCTCAGTTAGTTCAGCTTAAAGGAATAGTTCACCCTAAAAGGACAATTTTGTCATTCTTTACAGTCATTCTGCAGAACACAAAATGATATTTTGAAAACGGCTGCTAACCGAACCGTGATAGTAAATGTTGACTTGCATTGATTTTATGCTGCATATAATATGTAGTAAATGGGTACTGCTATATTTGGTTGCAATCATTACATCTGTAGAAGAAAATGACACAATTCTAATTTGGGCATTAAAAATGCACCAACTGCAGTAGTTGGAGATGCTGTGGGGTCACTTACCTTTTGGACTGAGCTCATCTATAGACACAGGTTCCATTGGGCCAAACACAGGGGGATTATCATTCTGGTCTACCACTTTTATCCCCAGTCCGATGTCGTTTTCTGCAATTGTGCCATCTATGTGTGTAGCAATACCTGTCAGCTGTGGAGTCGAGGATCATGGATTTTTAATTTGGTGGATTTCTATTTTCAATAAGCTACAATACTTATTATTATGTTATCATTTCGCTTACATTATATAGGGGAATCTGCTCTCTGTCAAGGATTCCTGTTATTCTCACAAATCCGGTTTCAGGATTCACCACAAATAAGTTGAACGGCTCTTTGTCTGCTCCAACACCCTTTAGAGAGTATCTCACAGTCTTTCCTTGGAATTCTTCTTTATCTGAGCGAATCTACATTGATTAGACAAAATTGTTTTTTATACAGAACAAAAATCTTAGTATCATATACAGTATATTGTACCAAGAAAATCATTACATGTTCGTGTTAAAGGAATAATTTACCCCTAAATGAAAATTCTTTAGTGTTAAACCTGTATACAATACACAAAAGAAGATATTTTGAAGAATGCCGGTAACCAAAATTTTTGTCCCCATTAAACTTTTGTACGAGCACAAAGCCAGACAATATTTTTGTGAACCAAAATTTCAAAATATCTTTGTGTTCTGCAGAAGAAAGTCATAAAGGTTAGGTAATTTTGACAGAATTTTATTTAAGGATTACTTTAAATTAAGTTTCCGATCAAAGCTAAACTTCTGCCAGGCATCATTAAAGAATCCCTAAAAAATATAATTCCATTCTCAATTTACAATAAGATCGCTGCCGTTTAACCAACATGTTTCATTGAAAGAACATATGTCTTACTTTTGCAATAAATTCCTTCTTGGTGTAATCCACATTTTCTTCTAGAAGTTGGGGAGGGATGATCCATTCTCTCTTCTGTCTGTTGAGGGCCACGTTGTGTTGAGAACGGGCATAAGTTTGAAAGACATGCTGTAAAGAAAAAGGAATTCCACTGATCAACAAAAAGAAACTATTCAGTAACCAATTCAGTCATCTTTCTCGGTTTGCTCATACACAACACAGGGAGGATTGATTGTCTTAAATTTGTAATTCTGTGTGAGGTAGATTCTTAACATTTGTGTTTAAAACCTATTTCGTTTGGTGTTAAACTCACTCAATGATGTTTTACAGTAAGTTAATAATATTTTGTGATCAACATTTCATTGTCTTTATGTATCTTCGAATTGTAACCCAACCCTAAACCTTAACCTCAAACAATCCTTTCTCCATTTTTTAGATTTTATTTGACCAATGATATTGACTAAAGGTGACATTTGCCTTCTTAATTTGTAATTTCCCAAAATTAGTTTGTACATTGAACTCAAATCAGTAGATTTGAAGCTTTTCATATTAATAATTCAAAATGTTTTCAACCATTCTTTATAGACATGCGGTCTACCTTTTGATCCAGCTTGACAGCTGTTACCTTTCTGAAATGTCAAAAACATGTCTGAAATGTTTCAAAATGTTGTCATTGTGAATTTCCCCTAAAGGTTTGTAAACCAGACAAAGGTTTTATTTAATGAGATTATTGGCCAATGGGATGTTACAAAAGTTTAACATACAAAACTCGTACGCTCTAGTTTTCTATAAATTGTATAAAAAGGCATAGTTATCATGCCATGTGGTAAACACTGTACATTTGTGGAGAGGGTTGGGTAGTCGAGCCGCTCCCGTCAGAAATTTCATTGGAACTCGCATTCACGTTTTACTTACGAATACGTACATAATAATAAACGTTACACCTTAAAGTAGAGTGTAAACAAACTTACATAATACTAAACAACCCACAGTTTCAATATTAGCCTAAAATAGATCCCAAACAAGTATTCTAAAATGGTTAGTTCCATTAATCACTTCAAAATGGTCAGCAGCAGTCACATTTATTGTACGGCACTGTTATGACCGTTTCACTCAAAGGGAAGGTCTATTATTCAGCATCTTTACCAACATTTATATTAAAATATACATATTAATGTATTTTTTATTTTAATATTTTAATGTTTTCTACAGCACGGCCACTAATACCTTATTAATTAATTACTTTTTTAAATGAAGTGGGGTTATAAAAAGACCAAAAATCTAAAAGTTTCACTTTAGAAGGGTTAAACATGTTAACATTAGAAGTGATTATTGGTAATACATACGACAACATATAAAACATTAAATACTTACCGATAATGCGATGCAAAACAGAAAAGTGAAAACAGGCAATGTTCGCCGGACCATGGTCATGTCCTGTACAACTGAGATGGACTTCTATTTCTATCTGATTATAAAAACTATAGTATCTAGAAGAGGTGTTTGCGCTTCTTTACTGTGAACGATAGTGAAAATAAGATCAAAGCAGAAAGCTTTAGAGAAACTTTTTCATTATCATTTCTCCCACGCCCATACCTTGCGGGTTTAAAGGAGGATCTTAACCCAGTGGAATGTGCACGTGTGTGTGTGTGTGTGTGTGTTTGTGCGTTTGAAAAAAAAACAACAAATATGTAATTTAATTCAAGTATCAAGTAATGTGAAAAAGATCATAAAAAATATTTTAAATATTTTCGTACTTAGTACACAGTCAATTTCATCTGTCACAAACACTTATCAAATATCCACAAAAATGTGGTTCAGTTATGGTACAAATGTAAATGCAGGAGTGGCTATTTTATTTTTATTTTTAACAATGCACATAATATATCAACCTATCTTTTAAAGTCTGTTGTTTTAAAGTATGACTTTAAAGATGCTTGGAGAGGAAATTATTATGAGTTGAATATATTTGCCAAAAAGTTAAACAAGAAAAAATGGTTTATGAAAAGTAAAGAAAAGAAGGTTTTATGTCAAGTAAAGAAATAATAGATTGTTTAATGTTCCCATGCTATCTATCAGATCGTCCTTTTATTACAATTAGTGTGGTATTAACACAGTTGAATTCCAAGAGTCCTTATTGTTAGTTAAATGTAAAATTATGTTGATAGTTTAATACAATGGTGGGATTTAGGAAAGACAAAATAAAAATATGTTGTCAGCAGAATACTTTATTTTCAACAAGAATAACCAATAACCAAATTGCTGATATGGAATATAACATTTTTAATATTACTTCAGGTATGGTTAAGTATTCAGCTGATATTTTGGCTGAAAAGAAAGGAAAAGAATCCTTGATAAGACCTTGTTTTTATCTTTAAATGATATGGATGCCCCTGCTGCTTGTTTTTTTTTAATCAGAGAAAGTGTCAATGCAACATAAAGAAATGTCCTGTTCAATACCACCATATGGACAAAAGACTACTGAAACAGGAGTGATGTGAAAGATTGCAGTAAACTTTAATTATTGTTATTGCCGTTATTGATAAATACCTATGAATGCTGAAGAGCAGAAGCTGAATTAGAATCATACTTTCTCTTATGAGGAATTAACATCCCCATCCAACAAATGAAGCCGGGTCGAGCACCTGAAATTGATGGACCTTGAACTTTATGTGACCATGTGGAAAGTTATGGGAAAAGGCTTTTATATGGTTATCCAATTGTGTTTTAAAAACAAAATATAGATATGACAGTACTCAAACAGCAGAATAAACATTGTTATGCAAGTAGGGCAATTGAAGCCTTTTGAAGAATTGGAGGTCTCCGTCTATTTTGATGACTGATTATAAATGTATTGCTTAAATTTTGGCAGAAAGGTGGAAAAGTGCGTTGGGTGATATAATACATGAATATAAGCCCTTTTTATTTCAGAAATAACAGTTTATGACAAATTTTTTACATATATGATGTAAATGTTGACTTATTTTGCCTGAATCGGGAAAAAGACTGATAAAGTGGACAATGGTTATCTGATTGAAACAATGAATGTTTTTGGTGATGTTTTTGTTTCTTGAAAAAGCTTGCATATATGGATGCTCATTTTTTCCTTAAAATAGGTTGTGGTTTAATTTGACCTATAAGGCTAGATAAAGTTATTAGACAAGGACGCCCACTATCTGGTCAGTAATATGCTTTAACGATAAACTTTCCGGTATCATGTAAGAAAAGATATGGATAGTTTAAGGATTGGGTTGATGGTTTATTTGCTAAGTTAACTACATGCACAGATGATATTACTTTTTTGAAAAAAGATCAAAATGATGTAGATGTTGTTATTGAAATTATATCAATGGATGATAGAACATCATTTGCATAGTTGACAAAAACAAATTAAAAAACGAAACCTACAATTGAAAAAAAATGTTAACTAAAATAAAAATAAAAACAAGAGATTAGAAGATGAGAAATAAATAAAACTGTATTGTGGGTATACAAAAGAAACTTGAACTAATGTAATAGCAAAAAATCCTTTGTTTTTGTCTTTGTAAATATATAAGCCTTTTACAGCTGCATCCATAATGGACTGCTTACGCTGCCGACCAAATCGCTGCTGGCTAGTAGGTACCCAGGAATCCCACAAGCGAGAAAGCTCAGCCCTTCACTGGAACCAAAATTCAAAACACCCGGAACTGCAAGAGTCAATTACCTCACTGTAGCTAAGATGACTAAGACTAAGCAGAAGTTGAATAATATAAAAGAAGCGGTGGGCCTATGTGAAGATGGTTGGAGAAAGAGAGCATTCACAGCATTTTTCACGGATGTGTCAGCTTGTTTTTCCATCCGTACAGATGCCAGGTTTACCATGGTTTGCTGAACCTACACCGTATGGGATGGAACATCCACATGCCAGGGAGACCTTTGCCCACTGCATCCATCAAACATTAGATGAATGGGGGGATGGAGAAGACAAAGTGCTGCTTTTGTAGCAGATAATGGCTCCAACATCCTCAAGGCTGTGCGTCTACTTAATACTTAGTAATATAAAAAAATAGATTTTATTAAAATAGTAACATTTTAAAAAACATTTCTAAATTTAAAATGTATGTTTATTTGCAACAGTTATGCAAACAGCAATAAGGTCATTTATGAAATAAAACAGCGACATCTGCTGACGCACACTATTAAAGTCAGCTTTATTGTAATCTCTGCCATATGTACAGACATATAGAGCATTTATATTACATTACTCTCATACTCTGGGTGCAAACAGATAAAAAACAACAAGAGGAATGCAAATATACAATAAAACAAATCATTTTAGTAAAAAAATTAAGTACACAATACTGTAAACAAATAACTGTAAACATACAAAAAGTATTTAGAGTAGAAAATATGTTGTGGAATATCCCAGCTAAAAATAATATGGAAACGACATTGTTTTTCTTCAAAAGTGGATTACAAACGACTAAATAATGACACACACGTGCTTGGAACACTCAAGTCTCAACTAGGAGATAAGAGTTATCTTCACAAAAAAAATGACCATGCATTACACTACACACAACACAAATCTATACACCCCTAGTGATTATTTGGATGGATATATTTGTTGATTTTTTTCTTTATTTTGAATATTTCTGTATTTTACATTTGATGCTTATATTATCCTGTTTTTTATGATTTCTCATCCATCAATGCAAAAACTTGTCCTGCAAGACGATAGGAAGAACATTAAGTTCCGTAGGATGCCATGCGTTACCCACACCCTTCAACTCACATTGAAAGTTGCCATGAGTATGCCAAGAGCAAGACAATTGTGTTGTAAAACTCTGGTCGGGGATTGTAGAACAACAGCCCATTTGATGTGGTGAGAAGACTGCTGGAGATCACAGCTGCACTCTACCGGGTACTTGAGGAGTTAAACATGGGGACAACTCTCACAAGCGACTGTACTGAGCTTGAGAACTTGATCATGCTACTTGAGACCTTTGCCATTCAAACAGACCGGCTTCAGAGTGTCAAGGCCTGCTCAACCTCAAGGCACACCTCCTGACCACTACTAAAAGCAGTTAGCAGAAGTCCTGTTGGAGTCTTTGCCAGAATGTAGTTCTGCCATCCTTAGCCCTGATTCCCCACAATTTGATGCTACACCAGCAGCAACTTGCATAATGGATCCAAGTGTTTCACAGGTTCTTCAAACACCCGACACAGGGCCTCTAAGGAGGTCAGCTCAGTCTTGTGTTCAACACCTGGCTGCTGCAGAATAAGGATGATGATGCTTCTCAGGATGATCACAGAATAATGCATCCTTTAAGGATTTTATAGCATTTACAGTTGAGGACTCAAACAATACAATTAATATTATTTTTATCACTAAACAAGTCTTTTTAATATGGACTTAACTGAATGACTATTGTAGGATTTGCCCCATCTAGGGGTTTAAAATGGTTTAAAGATATTATGCACACTGCAATTGAGTGTGACTTATTCTCGAAGGTCAAGCTCTTTTGCAAAGCGGTTGACATATAGAAACCAGATTAAATATGGATAGTTATGCAACAACATTTACGCAAAAATGTATGTATTCAAAGGACCATAACTATGAATCAGATTCAAGGTTTGGTTGCCCACAAATGCAGCATGCACACAATTATTTTAAACAGGCTTTATTGCACTTTAAAACCCTTTTCCATTATCAGTAAAATATATGAAACATTTATAAAATGAAAATGAATCTCCTTAATAGACATATACAATATATTTAACTTCTTTTAGTAGAAAACATGTTTATTTTGGTTTGAAGAACAAATGAAAGGATGGGGTTACATATAAAATGTTTCTTAAATTTCACTAACACAACACAATTATTCTGCATGGTTGAAGAGGGGAAACCCACGGCCATTCCCAAACAAAACCCCAAAAATTAAAGACCAGCACCAAAAATCTATGATAACATTTACTACCTACTGTAGCAGAAATCATAAACAATTAAGCTTTTGTGCTATTAATTACAAGCAGTTTAAAAAAAAAATTATACTATCCTAAAAAAAGATTATTTTAGAAAACACTCCTTAAATACATGTTAGCATTATTGCATGGAATCGAACTTTGGTCTCATTCTTGAATTACAACCTATGTAGTGCAAAAGAATACCCCAAGCATATATACCAACTTTCTACATCTCGTGTTAACATACGGTAAGCACCAAGAAAACATTTTGTTAAATCATATAATACCATTGAAACTGTACCAGTGCTGGTCAATGAAGCTCACTGACAAAAACAGATTCCCAAACCATATATTTTTCTTGATTTGTATGCAAAAGTGATTTATAAATCTTTTCTTTTCTGAATACCAAAAACCATTTTATCTGCTCCTACAGGTCTGCTTTACTAATGTTTATGTGCTTAAGGTATTAAAATAGCTTTGGGTTCAGGCTGATTTAAATAAACTTCAATAAAATGGCCTCGGGACAATTGCATAAACACTGTCTGCAAATAACCTTTACAGTATGATTCAATCAATTTCAAACACACACACACATACACACACACACACACACACACGCACGAACACACGCACGAACACACGCACATACACACAAGATCACACACAGCATATATAAAATCTAAAACAAAAATCTCTATTTTTATATATAGTGTGAGAACTGAACATAGGGGAATGTTTAAGGCCATTAGAAATATATTTACTAGCATTATTTTACATTTGATGATGTAATGAACTGCAGGCTGAGCTGAAATATAACAAATTATTATGAATTATTTCGATGTTTTCAAATATTATCTCTGGAACACCGTTACAGCGGTAGATGTATCAGCGTTACGTTGTTAATTGATAGTTTGTGACGTCACAAACTTTTTCTCTTGGATTACGACCTTCTGTGACGCTGGAATCCGAAGATTCGACCCACTCAATCTCACGTTACCATTTTCTGACCCTGCAGTGAAAGCTGCCTTTTGATGGGACCCATGGACGACCCCCGATCCTCCATAAACCATCCCTTGGGATACCTCCTGAGTGGTGAAGCCTTTCTTCAGGGACCCCTGAATGACACCCCCTTGTCCTCCTTCCACAAACATCACGCTCTGAGATCTTGTAGAACCCTTTGGTAGGGTTCCTTGAAGGATGTGACCTCCCTGGGAACCCCCGTCCACCAACAGGACCTGTGATCCGGACAGAGTTCCTGAGTGTAGCATGCCAGTGTTGAGAGCCTGAGTAGATCCGCCCCTCTCCAGAAACACCATTCTCTCGCCGTGACCAGTTGTAACGTTGCTGCCCTGAAGGAGGACCTCATCGGTCATTGGAGCGCTATTCAGCACGTACATACTCTGCATGGCCGGTCTTTCAGCTACCAGCAGGGTGCTCGGCTGGGGCTCAACCATGTAGTACATGGGCTGCTGCTGCACCAGGACTGTTTGAGCAGGCTGCATGCTGGCGATCATTGTGGGACGGTTGTCGGCCATGACCACATTCTGTACTCGGGTGGTGGTGGCAACGTTGGAGGCAACATTTGAAGATACATTTACGGTATTGGAAGACACAGCCCTGTTGATGGTCAGGTTTTCTGTATGTTCCACAGGTTTTGGTGGGGGGTGAATTGGCATGGGGGGCTCAACAGTGGTCTTTTTGCCTCCGCATATCTCAGCAAGAGTGGTAAACTTTGGCCCAAGATCATTGAGGAACGCTAAATCGTTGTCGTCTTCGAGTAAACTACAGCAGCCCACAGAGCCAGCTAGTGAACCCGATCCCTCATCCTGGTACACCATAATGTTGCTCTTGGCAAATCCATCGTCTACAGCTCGGCTTTTCTGAAAGATAGAATAAAACTGTTGTTTTAGAACCAGTACTTTTATTTAAATAGGGCTGCACTATTAATCAAAAGCTAAACAAGATTACAATTCTAAGTGAAACAATTACATAATCGCCAAATGCCACATTTACAGCTGTCCATTTGTGCTCATTTGTGTGCATTACATTTTTTATAATTTAATATCAAGGCAAATAATCGAAAATTATTCGCAATTGCTAAAGGCTTCAATTACAGCTGTGAATTGATGCTCATTTTGTGCGTTTCAGCAGTGTTTTTTGGACCGCTTAATAATGATGGTGAAATTGATATGTTAACGTGTACTTTAGTTATTCTTTAAAGACAATCCAAATCTTTAATGGAAAATCTATTAATCTAAAAAAAAAAAATCACAGTTACAATATCAATGCAAATATTCGACTATAATGATTTTTGTCATAATCGCCCTTACAGAAAGACACATGGAAGTCACATGTGCAAAATCCACATCTGAACACATGTGAAATATGTTTTTGGAACATAATGTGTGATTCCCAAGTAAATTCCTACGTGAAACCCATGGGCTCACTTGTAAAAACCTATGGGATCACACGTCAAATATGTGACGATATGTCTTTCACATGTATCCACACACAAGTGAACACATGTTGTATACGTAATCACATGTCAAAAACCTGAAATTTGTGTCTTTTCTGAAAAGGAGTGCATGTATGTTAATACGAGTGTACTTGAATACGCAAACACACAAACCTGTGAGAAGTATTCATTTAAGAAAATTTCAGGTGCAGCCATTCCATCGAAATCTCCTCCTGTTTCTCTCGCACCCCAGGCCTCGCTGTTCCTCATGGAGTTAATGTTATACATTTCCATTCCATTGTATCCATGCCCACCCATTGTAGAAGTGGACTCTATGTAGCCTCTGCTCATCTCAGCCATTCCGCCCATTCCAGCCATTCCGCCCATCCCGTGCCCAGCACCCACAAGACCTACAGAACCTTTTGAGTAGCCGAAATCGCGCTCATCTTCAAACAGTACAGGCACATCCTATCGGAGGAGAGAGGGGTTTATTGTATCACTTAATCATGATCTATTGTTTAATAATAGATGTTGAGCAGATTGAGCTCTTACTCTGTCCTCTCCCTGACCCTCTGTATGGTAAGATATGAGATGCTCTTTAGTGTCATGGGGTATTTCTGCGAATGGTCCTGCCATGCCTCCTAATCCACAATCACAAAACAGCAGCAGGAGGGGTACGACTGCAGAAAAGAAATAATTTGTCAGAACTCAAACTTTATTATTACACATTTTTGTAACTAAAAAAGAAATATTTTGTTGTCATGAACTCACCCTCGTGTCATTTCAAACCTGTTTTGGTTTCAAAAAAGATATTTTGAAAAATGTTTGTAACCAAACAGCGCTGATTCATTTACTTCAACTTTATGGACACAAAAGCAATTCAAATCGACGCGCAGTTTACATCTTTCAATAAATTATCTTCTTTTTTTCTTTTTGCATAAGGAAGAAAGTTATTCAGGTTTCAAATGACAATAGGGTGAGTGACATTGCCAGAATTATTATTGGTTGAATTAGGGATACACAATATTAGGTTTTCTCCGATATCCGATAAGCCGATATATTTTAACCAACTTAATATATGCATATATTTAAATTTCGCTTATGTACTGAATTGTGTTTTGTTTATTAATTGTTTTGGTTTCAGAGGATATGGATGAATGTTATGGATGAAATAAAAGAATTTAAAATTGTATTATAGAAAAAATTCAGTTCAAGTGAACTTTAAGAATAAATAGCAATTACTGAATTTGGAATTGTAACCTAATATTATGTATTAATGACTTTAAATTATCTACCACAATGAGCCATCTATGATATAACTGTATAATTCTTTAAGAATTCCTTCATATCCTCTTTTTTTTTCACTACTGACTGTGTATTTGTAATATTATAAAGTTATTTATATTTATTTAAGAGTGCACTTTTTTTTTTTCTTGTACCAGTCACACTTGATAATAATACATTTGTCTCAACTTTATAAAAACAGCCATTTCCTTATAATGATCAGCATAAAGGCATTTTAAGCTGAATTCAGCAAACGCAGCATTGCAGTTCCTCTGGCTAACTTTGAAGTATGACTAAAGAGCCGACATAATGTTTCTTCACAAAATCTGGCTAGTTGGTTCCTGCGCATAACTAACATTCAAAGCATATCGGCATAATTTTCCTCATTGGCCAAGGATTCATTCATTTGCTAATGTCGTATTTTGTGGAGGACTTGCTAATAATATCGTGAATCCTTAGTGTAAACCATTACGATCCAACCAAGGTTAATATAGTAGACTAAAAATAACAATTATTACATTTATGTGTATTAAAATATAATATATTTTTCTTAACAAAAACTAAAAACTAGAAAAAAATAGTTTTTAGGTTTTAAAAGTTTTAAAAAGGGGCTTAAGGAAAGAGTTAATCATGTAGTAAAATGCGAAAGGTTATTTTTTTGTTTGATTAAACAAGCAATTAATTAATAAAAATTTTGGTAACTTACGCAATAACGCAAGCAGACCAAGAAATAGAAGACCGATTCCTGCAGGTCCTAACTTGGAGCCCCTCTTAGCTCCTCCGTTGCTGTCTCTGGAACACGTGCCCTGTTCTGTACACGTACAAACATCTACATTGATCTTCTCTGGTGCTGGACATCCAAGTCCTTGCTGATCCTTGACCTCCACCTCCACCTCATACTCTCCCGGCCAAAGCTTCTTGTGAACCCTCAAGATGGCAGTGGTGTCTGATAAAACATGTCAAGTTTAGGAGCAGTTTTAATAGTGACATGAAGTCACTGTTATAAATTTATTTAGAAAGTCATCATGGTGACCAATAAACTCTTTGGACACATACCGTTCAAATGTTCAACCGACCACTTTCCAGCAGATTTATCTTCGACGACATTGAAAGTGAAAGGAGCTCCATTGGGATCCGCATCCTCATCCACTCCAGTAACCAGGATTGCATCCTTCTCAGTGCACAGCGTGTGGACTTTGCTTGTCAAACGGGGGCAATGATCATTGAAATCCTCAACCTGGATGGCAATGGTGCCTGTTGCCGTCTTAGAAGGCATGTCTAGGAAAAGGGATGAACATTATCACATTGTTTTAGTGACTATAGCAAAATTTGCAGATGCCACATGCAGGAGATGTGGTGTATCTGCAACCTATTGGAACGGAACCCAATAAGGATTAATTCGCAAATGTTACACCTTTTCTCAGAAACGTACCTTGAGTAATGCTAAAAATCTTTGCGATATAAGTTCCATTAACTAGATACTTGGACTCACGATCAGGAGCCTTATTCATTTTAATAGCCCCAGTATTTTCATCGATTGTAAGCCAGTTATCGGGGTCATATCCTTTAGCATACCTATAAAAAGTCAGCCTTGTTAGTTCAAGCTCCCTGTAAAACTATAAAAAAATGAAAACAACCTTGATCTTTTGACCCAGATATACCTTACCTTACATTCGTGGCTTCTTTTCCAGTGTCTGAATCTGTGGCAGGATATCTTCCAATGACTTTAGTCCTGTCGAAAGAACTTCCTTCCTCTGAAACGGGAATGGCCTTTGTTCCAGGAACAAACTTGGGTCCCTCTGGTTGGTTTTTCACTTTTATGTTAACGCTGTAGACTGAAAAACATTGTTATAGTTTTAAAATATTTCCTTTAGTTTAGCAATAGAGCTCATCCCCTTAAAAAGGTAAAGAAACAATTTAGTGAAGATAGAGTTTTTGATTGACCAATGAAGTTTCTCATGTCACATGACCACATAACATCAAATTTGGCCTGTAGAAACCAAGCTAAAGTCGACAAATCAAATTCTGAGATAATGAGCATCAAAGTTGGATTTCAGCCATTCCTTCCATGATAATTTAAATCTTTGAAATGGTCAATATGAAATATACTTAGATTATATTTTCATAGAATGTTCTTTACGATATGTTGAATAATTTTATGTAGAGCACAGTAAATCACAAAAAAGACTTTAGCGGGGTTTTCTAAGGCAGGGTCACAAATAAAAGTTACAATGATTTTTTTAAGGCCAATTTTAAGCCAACTTCAAAACGCTAATACTTTTAGTTTTTAAATGGGACCACACTTAATATATGAAGTTTATATATAAGATTTGAACTTTAATTTAACAATTGACTTTGTAAGATAAAACAGTTTCATAAAAGCATGTGACATGAAAATGAATGAGAATAAAACATGTTAAATCAACTTCGATCAACTTAGGTTATGACTGTGTGAATGATTCCTGTTGAGATTAAATAATGTTACATAGATGTCCAGCTCCAAGCATGCTTTGCATGAGACTGGAGAATGTCAAAATAAATGCTTTTTATTATGAGCGCAGCTACGTTCTTTGTTTGTTCGTCTGTTTTTGGTCCCCTTTAGCTAAGTTGTATTCCGGGAGTCTGTATTCACATTCTTTGTTAATTATCGCATTTCAGGGGGGTTTATTACATAAAATAAAAAGCATTTATTAAATGAATTATGCTTATTATTATTAGATTATTATTGTACAGCATTTGCTTAATAAGAGTTGTTGTTTTGATCATAAGGCATTCATAATTCTGCAATGTTAGTTGTTTTTTAGAATAACATTGAGAATTGTTTAGGAAAAGCTAAGCTCAATGTTATTCAACAAGAAATTACAACTGAAAGAAAGAAAATCATACTACAGTCCAATAATTTGTTGGATGTTAAAACTTGTTAGAAAATTTTTTTAAAACTTTACTGTGTTGGATCTAAGTGTTAGGTTATTTCAGAAGTAAAAAATCTTTTTTCTTTGTGTCAAGGTTAATTTTTGATTCATCCTACATTATGAAAGGGTTTAAACTAAAGGATTAACATAATTTAGAGAAATTAATTAAGTTAGTAAAATTAGTAAAATTAGCTGAGTCTGTCCGGCGTATATTTTTTCAGTTGTCATACCAGGCATTGAACCTCCTCCTGCGTTTGAACCAGATGACAAAAATGTAAAACTACCACCTCCTGAGTTTGAACCTGATGACAAGAAAGAAACGTCACCTCCTGCTTGCGTACCAGATGACGACAAAAATGTGCCACCTTGAAAGCCTGCTCCACCTGCACCAGCTGCACCACCCGCTCCACCTCCGGCTCCTCCGGCTCCTCCTCCTGCTCCACCTCCTGCTCCACCTCCTCCTCCACCTCCTCCACCTCCCATATTTACATTCAATCCACTTTGTAAACCAAATACTGAGGGGTGGAATGGAGACTTGTTGCCTGCAGTGATGCCAAGTTTAAGGTCTTTGACATCCTCATAATCAACAGCCTTAAGAGAAGTAGACAAACATTACTTTCTTGACTCAAAGCGAGAAACTGGAGAAAAATTTGGGAAAAGACCTTGCAAACCTTGTCAAGCATCAGTATGGCCTCATTGGTCTTCGGGTCTGTTTTAAGGCTGAAGTATCCCGCCTCATTGCCTGACACAATATTGCACATTGCCACCCAGTTGTCTGTCCCCTCAAGATCCAGGTCAGTGGCTTTAAATCTCATCACCTCTACCCCTTCCGTATTTTCCTCTATACTACCTTCAGTCTACAGAGACGACATTATTTCATCAAAATACAAGTATCAACAATGTCATGCTGTATAGGTCTCAACAGAAGAGATGAACTTACAGGGCCCTCCAAAATAGGCAGATTATCATTGACATCATTGACCTTGATGGTAATTGTTCCTGTAGATGAATGGCCATTTGGAGCTCCATTCAAGTCAGAAGCCTTGACTGTCAGCACATACTGGTCAATAGTCTGTAGGGAGAAATGCAAAAAAATTATTTTAAGAAAACATATTTATCTATTCACTTTCAATAAGTTACAATGGCAATGTTTAACAATTAAGAAAACATTAAACATCTTTGTCCTCTAGCAGCCTCCATAATGTTTCTAATGGAGGGGTGAGCAGTGGACTAAGCTGTTGGTTGGTATTCATAAACATACCACTAGATGTCACCACTGGATTTTAGAAACTACATTGCATTTTATTCAAGAGTATCTCTATGCCACTTTACTCATCACATATCAAAAAAAACTTGTGTTATCTATGCCCTGTTTGTGACCGATCTCACCTCTCTATCCAAGTTCGAACTGCTTACACGCACCATCCCATCACTGTCAATTGTAAACATCTGCGACCCCTCTGGTTGCTGGCCAATAATCTCATACTTGATTTTAGAGTTTACGTTTCCAGGCTCATCAGCATCATGACAATTAATCTTCATCACTCCTGTACCTGTAGAATTGGAAAACTTCAAACACTATATTCATAGTACATTGGACTTTAATTGTGGTTGAAAAATTCTCATTTAGTTCAGCTTAAAGGAATAGTTCACCGCAAAAAAAGTCCTTATTTACAGACTCCTTTATTTCTGCACAACACAAAAGATAATTTGAAGAACCCTGCTAACAACCATGACAGTACATGTTGACTTGCTTTGATTTAATGTCTAAACAGCAGATAAGGAATGGGTACTGCCATTGTTTGGTTGCCAACATTCTTCAAAATATATTCTCTTGTGTTCTGAAAATAGAAGAAAGTTATGCAGATTTGAAATGACAAGAAGGTGAGACAGTGACACAATTTTAGTATTTGGGTGAGCTATTTCTTTAAAATGCACCAACTGCAGTAGTTTTGAAGCTCGTCTTCTCTGCTCTGGAGATGCTGTTAGGTCACTTACCTATTGGACTGAGCTCATCTATAGACACAGGTTCCATTGGGCCAAACAGAGGGGGATTATCATTCTGGTCTACCACTTTTATCCTCAGTCCAATGTCATTCTCTGCAATTGTGCCATCTAAGTATGTAGCAATGCCTGTCAGCTGCGGAGTCGAGGATCATGGATTGTTAAATTTGCTGGATTTTTTACTTTTAATAAGCTTCAGTGCTTATTATAATTTTATCATTTTGCTTACATTATATTGGGAAATCTGCTCTCTGTCAAGGATTCCTGTTATTCTCACAAATCCGGTTTCAGGATTCACCACAAATAAGTTGAACGGCTCTTTGTCTGCTCCAACACCCTTTAGTAAGTATCTCACAGTCTTTCCTTGGTAATCTTCCTTATCTGAGCGAATCTACATTGATAAGAAAAAAATCATGTATTTATACGCAACAAAAAATCTATCAGTGACCTTTTTGCAAATGTAAATCTGTATTGTATAGTTTTGTGTACATAAAATTATTAACAGTATATTGTCCCAACAACTTTATTACGTATTACATTCTTTCCGCTGCAGATTTTTTTTTTGAAGAATGCCTGTAACTAAAAACGTTGGTCCCCAATTTTTTTTACGTATTTTCGAAATATATTCCTTTGTCTTCTGCAGAAGAAAGTCATTTAAAAAAAAAATTAAATAATATCGCTACAGTTTAAACAACATGTTTCATTCAAAGAATGTCTCTCTTACTTTTGCAATAAATTCCTTCTTGGTGTAATCCTCATTTTCATTTAGTTCTTTTGAAGGGATGATCCATTCTCTCTTCTGTCTGTTGAGGGCCACGTTGTGTTGAGAACGGGCATTAGTTTGAAAGACATGCTGTAAAGAAAAAGGAATTCCACTGATCAACAAAAAGAAACTATTCAGTAACCAATTCAGTCATCTTTCTCGGTTTGGTCATACACAACACAGGGAGGATTGATTGTCTTATATTTGTAATTCTTGTGTGATGTTAATTCTTAACATGAGTGGTTAAGCCTACTTTGCTCAGTGTTAAACATGTTAATGGTATTTCTAACCCAACCCAAAACCTTACCCTCATACAATCCTTACAGCATTTTTAAGATTCTATTGTAACCAAATTCACTTTCCCCGTTCTGATTTCTGATCTATTTGTTGTTGTAATTTCTCACTTTCCAATGCATGCACTTTAGAATGCAAAATATAAATAGTATGCCAAACTTTTTTATGGTCCTTATTAATAATATCAATGCCTCAAAGGGTAAAGCAGATTATATTCACGTTATTGTAAACGGCAACTGTACTTTACGGTTTTGAGTGTCACAAACACCAAATGAATATAATAATAATTAATATTATAATGTAATTAATATAATAATAACACCATGCTGTCACACACAAGCAGTCACATTAAAAGCACATAAAAGAGTACACGTACATAATGTGTAGGGAATATCAAAGACCAAAAACAATAAAACTACACAAAGTACCAAACTTAAACAGCGACAAATGCAAATTTTAAGCTCTCACAACAGGAACACACAAGGCGGAAGAAATCTCAACCGAAAAACAACATATAGACGCAGTAAAGTATCTAAACCCTATCTATGTCATGATTTGAACAGCTTTGTTAAATGCATACGGGCGTCCAGCGTTATGGATGTGACATCCATCCATTCATCCATTCATCCATCCAAAAGGCTCTTACAATATACTGCTTACCAGTTAACTGAACCAACTTTTGATATGTTCAAAACCCTTATTGATAGTGTTTAAACAACAGATTAACATCAGTCGAGGGTTCTATTTTAAAAAGGTAAAAATCCTGCGTTATGGACGTGACAAAAAAAGGACACCGATTTTGAAGGATGACAAACTTCTTAAGATATATTCGAAGTAAGCAACCGTATAGAGATATCTCTTTATAGAACAAAATGACTATTTTAATATTCATGTATATGAGCAAAATGTAGCAAAGTGATGTGAAATCCTGAATATAACTAATCCTATAAAAGATGCACTAGAAATAAAAAATATTCTTTAAAAAATTAAATAGGGCCTCGCATGGGTATTTGAACAAGCGTTGACATCTGTGCTATAAGTATATGAAAAACCACAGGTTACAATTTTATATTTTCACAAATAGCCCTTACATAAATGTACAGAACCCTACACTTCAATATGCATTTCCCCCTATATGATATATGGAAACTAAGAGTGCTTTTGTCATGCAGTGACCTGAGACTGAAGGTGTCCATCAAGCATTTGTTGAATAAACAAAAGTATAACTTTACAAATAAAGAAAGTGAAATGATTGAACTCTCCAGAGTAAACCCGGAGGGAGGGGTTTCACACTCCTGTTTAAAGACAGATTCTACACCCCGAGACAACCTGTCGGTCCAGCTGGGCGCCTGTTCCTTTAAGAGTCTCAAATGCCCCTAACAAAACATTCCATTCCAAAAACTTATTTTTATCAAACTGTTATCCGATGGGATGTTGCAGTTGAGGATACAAATGTGTTATAATTGTAAAAAACGAATAGTTTTAATATTCGGACAGCTGCCGCGACTTCCGTCCGACACATCAACACAACTCGCGCTCTATACAATGTAACACTTCAAAGTCGAGCGGAATTCGAATCGAAGTGACGTCATCATTTATAAATATACATATATATTGTATTTTTTATTTTTTTATATATGTTATGAAAAGACGCGACACGAAATCCGAAACGAAACCAACATTGTAACACGTTAACAGTTCATATAAATAAATAAAAGATGTGAAACTCACCGATAATGCGAAGCAACACAGTAACTTTAAAGCGGACGACGTACACCGGGCCATGGCCGGAGGAGTTTGTGTTATTTCCTGTTCACCTGAGATCCGCTGTCACCTGCTTATACACACTATAATATCCACAAGAGCCGAGATGT